>JAODUP010000975.1:0-40000 GCA_025642065.1 Paralvinella palmiformis | reverse complement strand
CCTGATAAGGAGTTATATTTATCCTCTTCCTTGAAAAATTTAGAACATTGTATTGCTGATATTCGGCTATGGATAACTCACAATCTTCTAAAACTATCTGATTTATAGACCGTGTGGTTATAGTTAACAACAACAACCACAACAACGACAACAACAATAATAATAAAATGTTAAAGTTGTTATGGGTGTTTGAGTGATTCTATTGACGTCCATCTCTATATTAGAAAAGTATTTGTATTCGAAATATTTTAAAAATGTATTTGCATTGAAAGATATTTACATTTAAATGCATTTGTAATTGTATTTGATCTGATGAAAAAATGTTTGAATTGTATTGAAATATTATTCAATGTATCTGACCCAATATTAATGATATTAACACATGAACGTTGAAATGGATTGAAAATGAATGAGCGAATCTCGATACCCCGTTAGGCATGTGATAAGCCTATCTGTGACCTTGGGTCTCCACCTCCGTTATCAAAGTTAAAAACCATTCAAATTGTCCAATAGTTTTGACACCTAAGAACCCCATGCGACCAGTCAATCCCTTTGTAACTGCTCGCTTTGATTATCGTAATACCATCCCAATCAGAATTATACCTAGCAATACTTAAAAACGCGACTTGTGCCAAAGAGTGACCGATTTGAACCTAGTAACCCAGTAGTTAAGCCAAGTCATGGCAATGCATTGGCTTCCAGTTAAATTCGGGAGAGGTATTTGTATCAATGTCCTAAGTGAACTAGTGTCGTAATATATCTGCAACTTATCATACAACCCAACAAGGTTAGCGAAGGCTACAGACTAGAAGTAATTGTTTATACCGCATGTTGTTAGGCTTAAGACGCTTGCTCGTCGATCATTCCATGATGTATAATCCGGACGAACTGAGACTCTCTCATTTTATCGGTTCGTGTTCATTTAAGCAACCAAGAATAACACAGCTGATGGTGGCGCTATATAAATAACCCATAATAATAATAACAAACCCATAACGCAATAACTACTTCTAGTACAGCCAATGCCATTTCTAGGTTCCTTATAAGATGTTGGTTTTAAGACAACCGTCCATTGAATAAAATTGTTAATATTTCCAACTAACTTCATTAACTTCAAGGACCTAATTCTTCTGGTTGGTTTGTTGTAATCTAACACCATGTTAATAAACTCTGATTATTTTTTAATAAACGTCCAATCGCTTAGGTGTATTTATTGTTGTGGGAGTGAATCTACGTAGTGCTTTGGGAAATGAGTTATTGCTATAATTATATCGGACTTTCGGAAACCTATCCACGTTTCTATAAATCTGAAATAAGCGACGAATTTAAACATAATAATTGTTCAACCTGTCACTTATTAAAATGGTAACAAGCATTCAGTTTCATTCGGTTATTGTGTCACTCAAACTTGTTTCACAGGTATTGCAACCAACATGAGAAGCAGTTTTCTTCATCTTGGAAAAACATATATTCCTGTACGTTTAAGCTAACAAACTGTTCGTTATATCCTGAACCCAAAACAGTTAAATGCTTGTTAATCTAACAAACAATAAACAGGTGACATTTTAATTGCACTAAGTTATACATAGGCAGCTAGAAAATCACCTCGTTGCCTAGCTCCTCTGATCCTCATGTTTACGTTTGTGTGAGGGATTTGTCTATCTTAATTTGGCACTTAATCTCCAATTTCGTATATCAGGATTAGAATCTGGATATGGAAATCAGTACATTTTCATTTACTTGCAACTTGTTAATGGCGAATTGGACCCTTCCGATTAATATCGAAATGCTTGAAGTGTAACACCTACCGAGTCTTTCGGCCACATAAGCTACTTCGCCAGAATACAATTCTACTTACGTTTACGTCCGGCTACGCTGGTGCAAATGACGGTCAATACCGCCAGTTGTATCATCAACATCAGCAACTTATTCATTTTGTTTTAAAACGCATCAAATTGAATGCGTTCACAAAAATGTTTCCTTCCTGTAATGAACAAGTCAAGAAAATTCATAAGATTGATTGCTAAGATTTGTTGTTAATCTACTTCTGTTTAACATTATTATGTATTTAACATACGTATACATGTTCCATTGTTAATATTTTGCTTTTCAATGTTATCATTTCGATTTATTCACATTATTTGTCCTAGGACAATGACGTTGGAAATCAATCACCTTGTATTAAGCCATACACTTAAACGCAATATACATGCATGAAAGAAAAGATAGTTATTTTGCGGACGATTAGGCCATAATTACTTGATGCCATCCTATGGTTTAACAAATATTTATATGCTTCCAGCACCGAATTAAACTTCAATCATACAAACTATGCCTATTAACCGTAATATATGCAAGTTACATTTTGTGTAGTTATATATGTATAAGTGCATTGGGCTTAAGCGAATACTGATTTAATAAAACACAATTGTGTGCCAGTCGATTTCTAGTGTCATCTGTGTACACAATCGAACTAGGTAATACTGGATGTCAGCTTTTCATCGAAGTATACTGGGCTCCCCTTTGTCGATGTAAATGGGTGGTGGTGACTCCTGTATTATTTATTTCATTCCTTTACATTTCCAGCAAGGTGTTAATGATCAAACAAATTTGTTGTTGACCAGTACTTACGATGATTCAGGACCAATTGTATGCTATGGCGCAAGTTGGTTTAGTCTATAGGTTCGAACAAATTAAAATAAAATAATTACGTTCTAAACGGATACAAGTTGGTAGAGTAGTTCGACAATTCCATAAAATAATCATAACGTAGGTTATTACATTTACAAGAGTGTTGTCATAATGCATAAAACGAACACATAACAGGTAATGGTTCGGAAAACTACGTTCGGAAAATCGTATTCACAGATGAGGTTTATCTTCTTAAACTGCTTATTACGGACATTAATCACTAATATAATTGTTTATATCACCTGGTCAGCTGCTTCTACACCGATTGTTGATAACTGCTCATCACAGAATACCAAGAAGCAACATACCAACAACTTATAAAGTTAGGAAATAATATAAACACAGTGTGCGAAATTAGCGGTAGACCCATAGCCCGTGACTATGATAAATTCGGCCAGGCTGTGGTGATAGGATTTACAATAGACCGTTGGTCTATGATGCTTTTCCCTTCAAAAAAAGTAGGTCTAAGCAAAATAAAATTACCACCAACACAGTCACAGGCTAATGAAAAGTGAATAAATCTTTTTGACACATTTCACGAATAATATTGTTGACTTTGAAATATAAATTGCGGTTGCCTGTAGACTAGGCCGCCTATTTATCGCCTTATGTTTTGCAAATACTGCAAGGCCTACCTAAATTCAAGGCTGTTAAAGTTGAAGGAACACTCTAAAGTTTGGGTAATGGTACTTCAAATTTTAAACCCGACACAATAACATCACATGAAATGAGCACCATGCACAAATATGTTTCTTCTGCCAAAATGGATGTACGCCAGCCATAAGCTGGTAGAGTACTAACACAGCTGAACACAGCCGAGTTCATTCTTATGTCATATAGATTCCGTAATGCACATGCTATTGCAAAACATGACAAGTCCTTCAAAGACTATGTTTGGTTGTGTCAGCTTGATAAGGCCAAATTATTAGACACTTATTGCACATGCCTTAAATGATAAATCTGCCAAATTGTTCATAGAGAATATTGCTGGCGTTGATAGTGAAAAAACATCTACATTGTTGGCAGAAGCTTCATTTTTCTTCTTGACGATTGATGGTGCCACATATGCTGCTGGTGATGAAAAGGAGTCCATATATCTTCATTGGTCTCACAAAGGTGTGCAGCAACAACATTTTCTTGACTTTGCATCACCAGAATCAACATGTTATGCTGACATACATAAGGCTATGACAGTACGTCTGTAGAACCATAGCATTGACTTAGCCAAACTTGTGGGTACTACAATAGACGGAGCTTCAAATGTGGTTGGTGTGCGAAATGGATTATCAGCTTTATTAACGAAGGATCACCCAGATATAGTAACGACACACTGTCTGGCCCACATACTATAATTGGCTATTACACATGGTGGAAAAAAGGTTCAGTCCAAAGGCTATAATGAAGCAATGAGACTCCTAATAGGGGCTGTACTATTTCTACAAGAAAAGCCCCATTTAAGATTACATTTAAGATTATGAATGTCACTTGTTTGATGTCATGCAGTGTATTTGTGCAAAACAAAAACAACAGAAGAACATAATGAATTATTTGAGAGAATATTACAAAGCCAGAAGAACATAATGAACTATTTGAGAGAATAAATGCCTTTACAGTTGACACAACTACATATCATGTTGGTGCGAATTACAAACATATTAAGTGCTGCACAATTCTAAATGATTCTCATCCATTGGTCTAGAACATTCATGACGTCACAAACAGGTGGTATCATGGTTATTTTCATCTGATTGATGCTACGGCGAAGTGAAATCATAATTTCAGTAAAATACATCACACACTATTCTAGTGAATGGTCAGCAAATGATTGTCTATGATTGAAATTCTCAGACTGTAAACAAACAACATTTATTTAATCATACTCGTAAACATGTTTGTTTTGTTCCGATTTTCATACTTTTAAATACATTTATTTCGAAATCACTCGATTTCTCTATGTAAACAGTACTTTAGAAGCTAAATACATTTGGGTAATTATTAGAAATTAGCTTGTATTAATCCAGAACAATCTAGAGTAAGTAGCAGCTGTGTCATACGCGTATATTTCTGAAACCCGCGAACCGGTATTTTCGATTTCATATTATGGATGACACGTCAATATGGGACTTAGTTTACAACTGTATTGTAAATTAACAACACAAACGCTAATATAGTAAATTAGACCCGTGTAAACAGTCACAAAGCGATGTACCAAAACGTATGGTCATTATATACCTGTATATTGATGATAATGCCCATACCTTTAAGTTCTTCCGAGTCTGTTCGGTCTATGTAAATTGTAATAGTTATCCAAAACTGAAGCGATCAGTTGGTTAGATTATTAAAAATATATTGCATATCTTAAACATACTAGCTTGATTATGTATTATAGGTAATAACAACCAGACTTGGAATTGATGGTCAATTCCAATACTTATTCCGGAATTGGAATCGATTATTAAAACAAATGGCACTCAGTTTCTCCTTTCATATTTGCAGAGTTTATGTTAAACATTTCATTGGTTATAGGCCACCCTGACTAGCGACATCTAGTTAGCTATCACTCTATTTCATGCCTCTAACTTGTCATATCAGTAAATAACAACTTTGTCTTTATTTCGTGTAAGGTGATTTGACGGCAGAACCTTCATTATGAATCACTGCATTATATTTTTTGCCGTTGCAACATAAAAACTAAAAACAAAACTAATACCAACAACAACCACCATTGTGACAAAAATAACAACAATATTTTCCATTCTGTACTTAGACCAGTTGTGGGGCGAAACAGATCAAGCTGTGATATCAAATTAGCCATTTTGTGCAAGTACTCTATCATCTTGTAACCAATGTAAATCACTGTTTGGCAAAACGTGTTGTGTTAAATTAGGTATATTGTGTGTGTTTTATCTTTAGAGGATAGATACGTTTTGTTTCAGCATCATAGATCATGAGGTAGAGATAATAGACGAAAGTATAAACAGTTATTTTCAATGCGGTGCCTTTTATTGAGCGACTGTTCGTATATTTTCCCAGCACCACTCGCCCTGGAGAAGTACGGAAAGACTTAGCCGAAATACCACAAACTTGACCACTCCAGGGTTCATTACATTATCAGGGGATCTGCAAAGTCCCCCTTTTAATTCATTCAGTGGAAATGACAGCGTCGTTGAATTTCAGTAATCACCACAAAGGTCTAATCCGAGAAGCTAATGTGGAATTTTAACCTTTTGACCCAAATTAATCTTTGACTAAATGATATACGCTAATATTCTGATTATACATCTCGGAATATATTAGGATATATTAGTAAAATGAGCAGAAACAAAGAAATTAAACACGTGACTTTAAACATTTAGCTCAACTAAAGGTGTCAATGGGTAATTAACTGATTATGGAGAGTGGACGACTGAACGAAACCGCGCCCGAATATTTGTATTACCTGATGCTGTGAATTCCCCTCTTTTACGTACCTCGGTTAGGCGCTTTCATAAAAATCATCACCCTAGGTAAAAACAACAGCAATGGGCGACTCAGCTGATTGTAACCACTGCTTGGAAAAGTCTTCTCGGATTGTTTGGCTTTCGTTTTCGTTTCTTTGAAGTAAAAGCATCCCGCTATTTTTGTAAATAAACAACTTTATCTCCTCATTATTTATCGGCTGTATTTGTCGCGATTAGACGTACAATTTGGGTTCGGCATATATTTGGATGCGCCTTACTCCCATAAATAACCACCTGACCAAAATGGTGTTAGTTTGATGTCAGTGACGTTATGACACCGACATACGCCAAGGTAGAATGATTCATCATGACTTATTCTTCCGAACAGTTCTTACCTCATATAAAGCGAGGCCATTCGGGGAATTAACTAGTGGATAAGAGAGTGGTGTTTCCGCACCATTAGTCTATACTATTTGGGAGGCCTGAGATTCCCGGCCGCAACATTATAGTAGGAGGAAGTTTTATTCCAACCAGGCAACTGGTATGGGTTTTTTTTCTCCTCCGAAATTGTCTTTTATAGTAAACTGAGGTGCTCCCATGTTAAACAACTCCTAGTTCACCAATCGTCACAACAAGAAATCAACACCATGTGGGTGTGCCCAATAGGCGATAGCCAGAGGTCTCTACCTCAAACTTCAACAAGTTACAAGGGGAATTAACCATCTACTTCGAGTGAGTGATCTGCGTTACTAGAATGGGGGCGCACTTAATGTCTTGATATTTGATCCTGGATGTACGAATATTTCATTACAATAAATATTGGATCGGATCTTACCATATTTCAATACTTAATTTCGTACTACGGTATACTATACTGTTCATTTTCCCAAAACCTCCCCAAGTTTGATTTGCATGTATTAAGCGTATTGCTGGTGAGAACATTTTCTTAAATAAAATAGCTATTGATCACTCACCTAAATGGCTGAAACAATGGATCTCTATGGACAGGTTTCTCTTGTTTGGTTCGCGATTCCTTGCTATCGTTAAGATGCCGGTTATGACCGTTATATATAACTGTCTGTAAGGTGCTCTACAATTTGAAAATTTTGTTCAAGCATGGGATGAATAACTGTTAAAATATATCTCGATTTCGCGCTTCTTTTAAATGAGATATTATTCAGTAATTTTGTTTTGTCATGATATTGGTCAAACTTTTGAATGGTGACATAGTTCTGCTTACGTAGATCTTTTTAAAGCTGTACAGGGATCGTTAAAGTTTGAATCCAGTTGAGGGGGTGTAGTCCCAATAGCATTATACAACTACTACTACTACTACACTGCTGCTGCTACTGCTATTACTTCTACTACTGTTATTGGTAACTACTGCTGCTGCTGCTGTTGCTTCTATTACTGCTACTACTACTACTTCTACAACAACAACAACAACTACTACTACTACTACTACTACACTATTATTATTATTATTATTATTGCTGCGGCTGCTGCTACTATTAATACTACTACTACTAATACTACTACTAATAATAATACTAATAATTATAATATTACCCCAACAACGACAACAACTAATAATAATAATATTAAACGTTTTAAAAATGAAATTAATAATTATAATCAAATATATGCGCGATTTCCTTTATCTTATCTTGTCCAAGCCATAACCAAAACATTTAAATTAAAATTAATCGACACACACTCAAAGAGTGTAATATGTAAAGAGACTACAGAACAATACATCTAATTCAGCCATGTAATGTATATGTTGCCAATATGTATACTGTACCAATAATGATATAAATAATACAAGTTAGTATCTTGTTATATATCCTCTAGTTTGTAGATACTGGGAATCATTGGTAATGTGGTGGAATCCATTAAATGACCTCATTAAACTGACAACACGAAAATGTTGCCAAATATTTCTGCTAGTTAAGTCATGAAAGACACACAGCCATGTTTTCAACAATGGTTAATTAGCCCGCCCACCCGCGATAATTGGTATATCGTAACCAATTACTACCGTCCTCGATCATACACAACAACACACGATGTTTCCATTGCCTTTGGCTAGCTCATAGCGAATCATAATCATTCATGGCTAATTACAAATGTGTGATCTTTCCCATGAACAGATCATGAGTTAATCTGATGGACAAAGTGACACGAGTATTTCTTCATAATGTCTTTAATTAACAAACATCAAAATGATTAATAGCTTCAATGCCATTCCGTATCTTGCGAACGGTTATTTAATATTGGTTTAAATATGGAGGTATATCTTTATGGTATAAGAGGCATAATCCCAAACCACACACCCATCACCTTAGCTGAGCTGCACGCAATCAAATCAACACTAATATGGATAACGAGACAGACTATCCATGAAAGAGTCATCATCCACTCGGACTCTGTGGGAACACTAACCATCACCAGACCTAGGTCAATTACCTTGAAATGTAATATATTACTATTACTATTACTTCTGAGTATTGCTATTACTCTTACTGTTACACTTGATATTGAATGTAATATATTACTATTACATTTTTGCTTATGCAATTATTATTATTATTAGTAGTAGTAGTAGTAGTACTAGTAGTAGTAGTAGTAGTAGTAGTATTGGTAATGGTAATGGTAATGATAGTGCTGGTAGTTTTATATGTTACTGGATCACTCGCATTATAACAATAATACAAAACAAAACTTAATGTACATATTAAACCAACACTGTTCAGTTGATCGTACCTAGTTACACTTAACAACTAGTAAATTCCCAATAGGTGAAGAATTTCCATATATGCCTGCCATGGCTGAATGAGCATGATTATCAAGATGGTGTATACAACAATACCAGGTAATACACTCATTACCCCTTGCATAGTGAAGTTGGAAATAGTCTTGGCTGAGCCTGATATGCTTGAACCACAATGCCTACATTTGGCTTTGTAGTTGACGTCGGGATTAGTAGGCATCTCAAAATGACTCAGATGTGATACTTTAGCCATTCTGATTTATACTTTTATGTAGTTGTCTATATTATTAATAATATCCTAGATACAGCATAAAATATATATGAGTATGTGTATATCAGATGTAATGCAGTGATAGCAGCTGTAAGATATGGTGTGGACCTGTAAACTAAGTAGCTGATATATGAACAGTGGCACAAGTAATGCCAATATTCCCCTAATAAGTGATGCCAGATATAGATTCTTAATTGGGGGATAATTGGGAGCCCATGGTAATCAACTTGGATTCGGTTAAGTACAGGGCTTAGTCTGTTTCAAATGGAGTGGCTTCTCAGTTATAGAATCAATAATGAACAATATTATAAATGATAATTTGATTGAGCAGCCAATCAGGTGACAGTGAGATTTGACGGTGCAGTGACATATGTGGCAAACAGTATTGTGTGTTTGACAAAATGTAATAGCAAAGTAATAGTGGATTACTATTAATTCATCAACTATTACAATTACTATTACTTTCAAAATGAGATTCACCAATACTATTAGTATTACTATTACTGTGAACAATGTAATCGCTACTATTACTATTACTATTTCAATTACCCCAAGTCTGACCATCACCACCACAACCAATTTCCACACCTATCCCGAAATCATCACAAAAATCTACATCACGGCATCAACCCCAAGCAGCGTAGAATCCAAGTAATTCTCCACTGGGTTCCAAGCCACATCAATATTGAGGGCAATAACCGAGCCGATAAACTAATAAACGAAGCCACGAGCATAGATGTCATCGAATATGCCGAACATACCCCAGGCTATCTTGTTGAGAGATTCATATCTAATCGACTGGAATCTATCTACACAGACTATACATTAGTATCCAAGTAATGGTACTAGAAGA
This sequence comes from Paralvinella palmiformis, assembly GCA_025642065.1. Taxonomy (NCBI): domain Eukaryota; kingdom Metazoa; phylum Annelida; class Polychaeta; order Terebellida; family Alvinellidae; genus Paralvinella; species Paralvinella palmiformis. Next base: position 29,972 of record JAODUP010000975.1, on the reverse strand, counting down.
CCACTGTAGTTGGACATAATATCACCAACAACAGATTGGCCGACACCCAACTCAGAAGACTACGTTTCTGGACTTACACAGAAGACTACGTTTCTGGACTTACACAAGAAACTTCACCGGCCCGTCACCCCGAACACTATGCCGGCACTGTCAACAAGTGTACAACCCGGTACATTAACTGCTCAACTGCCTACCAGAAGCACCGAAGAATACTTAAAAGTCATCTCCACCAACAAACTTCCGGACCGTCACCTAGCAGCATAGCCCAGAAGGAAATCAACATTCCTACCAGACATCATAACCCTACTTCTCCAGAAAGATCCCTACACATACCAAGTACAGATCAGACCGCCCCTATGGACTAGTGGATAGAGCGTGGGACTTCCATACCCATAGTTCATGGTGATCGGGAGGCCGGAGGTTCGCATTCCGGCCGCAAGATTATAATAGGAGCAGTTTTAGTCCAACCTGGTAAGGTTTTCTCTCCTCCGAACGTGACTTTTATAGTAAACTGAGGTGCCACCATGTTAAACAACTCCCAGTTCGCCCATCGTCATAATAACAGAAGTCAACACCAGGTGGCTGTGCCCAATAGGCGACAGCCAGGGGTCTCTACCCCAAACTTCAACAATTATGATCTAAAATTCTGTGACACAGATTACCAGTATGTCACTGACTGGATATTCCGATATTCTCGTTTATCCGACATATTATCATGCGACAAAACTTGTCGGATTAACTGATTCTGACTGTATATATTGCTCTAAAAAGTAAAACTTCTTTAATTTCTGGCTATTTTAAAAAACAAATTGAAAGTTAAGGAAAGAATATGCATCCAGCAATGTAGGCAAGAACAATTAGAAAACATATTGGGCTATATATTTAGTGAATTGTGATCATCTATTTCATCGCTCATACTTTTATTACTACGACAATTGCTTATGAATTATATTAATTATATATGTATTTCATGTGTTGTGTTATGTTGCAATGTATGGTTTGACATTTTGCTAAAAGTGGTGTCTAGCTATATAAATACTGTTGTATGTTTGTATGAGAAATAAAGATGATTAAGTAAATTCAAAAAAGAGACCGCACTTTCTAACCATCGCGCTATGCCAAATGTGTTCAATAACACTATCATCAAACTTCCTTTGAGCGGGAGAGATGACGTTGTCTTATCCCGGAGAAATCGAAGAGGACAGGACGTCTTCTAGTTGTGGGGTGTACTGTGGGTCAATAAAGTATACACATCATAGAAATGATTGTATAAGTTCCCAAAGGACAAACACAGTTATCAAGTACAGTTATTTAATAGCAATGTGCTGATATATTGTATTGTTCATGTGGGAGAAAATTACTGAGTTAGTGTACATTCTCTTTGTTATGAACAAACTGTAATGTTTGTTACCACGCTGAGGGTATATATAAGGCTTAGATTTTCACTTAGGTTAGAGAAGAACTTCGACGCCAGACCAGTCAGACGTGTATTGATACATGGTTCATATAGGTAGGATTTATTCAGTTATTCGAACCCTGAATAAAGCTGAGGTCAGCATCTGAGGTGTCGAAATGTTTTATATACAGGTTTCTTTTGGACCACAGAAAATTACTGTTGAATGTAAACTGTGGTGTCAAAATAGTTTATGATATGCATGTAGCAAGTCACCATTGAACCACACGCACGTGTTGTTTGTTGCGAGCTGTGGTATCAAATGGTATGTTTTTACGTGCTTCCGCTTTTTGTACGTAGCCTGCATGTAGCCGCTTTCCTGTGGGCGTGACATATTTGTCGCGTACGAAAAGCGAATTAGCTGGTTCCCACAGGCTGATGAGTAGACCAGACACATGCTTAGGTATACGCACACATTTATCAATATGTGGAGGTATGGAACATTTTATTTTTAGATTAATGTATGTATAGTTGTATTTGTATTTAGATTTATGGAGGTAGGTCTCGAAGGATGTTTAGATATGTTGATGCTCTGTGCCTGTTGCCTCTTACTATGTACCCTAAAACGCACATTGCCCGTGCCAGACATCTTATCTATTTCCATCCAGATTCCTTATTACGCCAATGTAAGAAAGTTATGTCGTTATTACAACATATTTGAGTTTATTAGCTGTGTTATGTATAATGTAGAATCTATATTGTTGTCCTCTTATGTGGTCTGGCGAAACGACCTATTAATTCATACAATGCTGCTTGATGGATTTGTACTCTTGGAGTCGTTTTTTACTCCGGCATGCATCTCCATGGGTATTAAGCTGCAGACCGATTTTTTTCCCATATTATGAGTAATTAGATTACACTGATATAGGAAATTTGTTAAATGCATAGCTATTATAATCCCGACATGTCATTCGCAGTATCGGAGATCTGCCTCAAATCCGCTGTTCTCGACCATGGGTCAAATAGATCAAGTGGATAGGCGCTTTAATTTAGATCCTACCACACCTAACTGCATATACTTAGGGACGCTAAATTAGGCGTGAATGAACGTTCACTTTGTGATGAACGGAAATGTATGATGATTAGCTGTTAGGTTCGAGTAAATCATAGTATTTACTCAGGTTTGAGACGATATTTCGTTCTAGTCCAGTACTAATCCATTGTGCGGTATTGCTACTTTGTTTTTATTTTAGTTAAATCGCTTAGGTGAGTCCATACTGAGTTAGTGTACATTCTCTTTGTTATGAACAAACTGTAATGTTTGTTACCACGCTTAGGGTATATATAAGGCTTAGATTTTCACTTAGGTTAGAGAAGAACTTCGACGCCAGACCAGTCAGACGTGTATTGATACATGGTTCATATAGGTAGGATTTATTCAGTTATTCGAACCCAGAATAAAGCTGATCGAAGGATGTTTAGATATGTTGGTGCTCTGTGCCTGTTGCCTCTTTATATGTACCCTAAAACACGCACACACACACAAACACAAACACGCACACATACACGCACGCATGCACGTACGCATGCACGTACAATCACACACATGCACGCACGTACAAACACACACGCACGCAAAAGTACGCACCCACGCACACTTCCGCTTTTGTACGTAGCCTGCATGAAGCCGCTTTACTGTGGGCTAAAAGCAAATTAGCTGGTACCCAGAGGCTGATGAGTAGACCAGACACATGCTTAGGAATACATATATATGTATCGATATATGGATATATGGAGGTATATGGAGGTATAGTTATTTTATATTTAGATTCATGTATATATAGTTTATTTAGATTTAGATGTGTGGAGTTAGAAGTATCAAAGATGCTTAGAGTTGTTGATATTCTGCGCCAGTGCTTGTATATGTGTATACTAAAATACACATTGCCTGTGCAAGACTTCAGACCTTTTTTGACCCAGATTCCTTATTACGCTAATGTAAGAAAGTTATGTCGTGTTTACCAAAGGTTTAAGTCTATTAGCTTTGCAATTTATCATGTATAATCTGTATTGTTATCATCCTGTGTGATTTGGCGAAATAACCTACTAATTCATACAATGTTGTTTGGTGGATTTATACTCCTGGAGTCGTTTGTTGCTCTGGCAGGCATCTCCACGGGTACTAAGCTGCGGACAGAGTTTTTGCAATATTAAAAGTAATTAGGTTACACTGATATAATAATTTTTTTCAATGTTTATCTATTATAATCCCGACATGTCATTCGCAATATTAGAGATCTACCTGAAATCCGCCTAGATGGACATAAATGAACGTTCACTTATTGATGAACGAGAACGTATGAGGATTAGGCGTCAGGTTTGAGTAAATCATAGTATTTACTCAGGATTGATACGATATTTTGTTCTAATTCAGTAATAATCCATTATACAGCATTGCTACTTTGTTATATAAAATATATAGTCACTTCACTGTCATTATATATAGGCAGTATGCACCGTTATCATGCATTCAACTGAAACCGTTGTGTTGGTTACTTCGCCGAGAGTTAATAAAAGGTATACATTTTCTGCCTGATCGGGTAACACCTTGGCGTTCAACTGAAACTGTTATGTTCGCCGGTAGTGTACAGGACATGCCTGTGTTAGGTGTTCAACTGAAAATGGATAGGCGTTCACACCGATCAAACAACAACGTGGCCGCACTGAACTTATCGAATTTGTGTCCGTATTGCTGATATAGGTAGGATTTGTTTAGCTATTCGAACTCAGAATGAAGCTAAGATCAGCATATGTGGTATTTAAATGTTTTATGTATAGGCTACTTTTGAGCAGCAGCAAATTAATGCTGAATGTAAACTGTTGTGTCAAAATATGTATCTTGTATTTATGTTAACTTACTATTGAACCAAATGCACGTGTTGTAAACTGCGATATGTGGTGTTAAATGGTACTTTTTAATTTTTGCCTCCCCTTTTTGTGGGGAGCTTACATGAACCGCTTCCTTGTGGGTGTGACATATTTGTTACGTACGAAAAGCAAATTAGCTGGTCCCCACAGGCTGATGGGTATCCCAGACGCGTGCATAGGTCTACGCATATATTTAGATTTATGGAGATAAAGGTTTGAATGGATGTTTAGATACGTTAATGTTCTGTGCCTGAGTCTCTCCATATGTTTCCTAAAGCATACATGTATGCATGCACGTACTCACACACTCTTCCTCTTTTATATGTTACATGCATGAACCGCTTTCCTGGGGGCGTGACATATTTGTCGCGTACGAAAAGCGAATTAGCTGTTCCCCACAGACTGATGAGTAGCTCAGAAACATGTATAGGTATACGGATATATGTTTTGACATATGGAGGTATAGAAATGTTATATTTAGATAATAGTTTATTTAGATTTAGATGCATGGAGGCAAGGGTATTAAATGCTGTTTAGAGTTGATGATGTTCTGGGCCAGTACATCTCTATATGTTTACTAACACGCGCACGCACGCACACATGCATGCACGCACACATGCACACACACACACACACACACACACAAGTATTATGAAATATAAAGTTCTTTTTCAAACGTAGTTACCAGATATACGGCAAACATTTAAGGAAACTTTAAATCTTAATTTTTTAGACTTTACCCAACATATATTTTTCCAATACTGATTTGAAAGTTACCGATTTATTTGGTTAAGTGTTACTAATAATAATAATAATAATAATAATAATAATAATACCAAAACTTGCATAGCACCTAGTACAGGGGTTGGGCACACCCATAGACCGTGTGCGATGCAAAGTTCATCAACAATGATAATATGGAATGATAAGCATAGGAAGGATAAGCGAGTTTGAAAAGGTGAGTTTTTAAATGATGACGGAAAGAAAGTATGCTACTTGATGACTTAACATGTCCAGAGTGTGAATTCCAAAGAGTAGGGACAGCAACTGAAAAAACATGCGTCCAGTAAGTGTTTTAACCATGGGAGTAGACAACAAGTGAAAATCAGATGAACGGAGTTTTATGGGCTTGAATGCTAAGGAAAGCATGGGAAATAGATAAGGCGGCTGGCCAGAAGAAAGAGTTTGATAGGCAATAGTGCAGAGTGTGAAAATGATGCGAGATTGAACAGGGAGCCAGTAATGAGATTTACGAAGTTGGAAAGAATGGGAAATCTGAGGAGACCGTGTGACAACTCTTGCTGTGCAGTTCTGAAAGTTTTGGAATACCGTTAGATGTAATATTATAAAGAAGAGAGTTGCCGTAGTCAAGCCTACTAGTAGTGAGTATTGTTGCAATGATTTGGGCGAATGAAAGAGAAATATTGCATCTCGAGCAGTTGCACTGGACACAGCTCGGAGTGGTTGTTGTGTGTTATATAACAACTTTAGTTGTATATATAATTCACCTTGGTTGTTTGTGGGAATAGAATTATCTTTCCTAGGTCCAGTTATATCCAGTATGTACTATGACATTCAAGGCTAATTTTAGTCTCCTTGTCATTAATAAAACCCTATATTATAATTATAGTTTATATAGCAGACATTAGGTCTGATTTGAAAATGTTAATATATAGAACGGCAATTCCGCCATAACGGTCTGCTAAAGCGCCGATGTAAATTGTGATAATAGTGACGAGTAGGTCATAGTATTTACTGGATGTTTATGAGGTATTTGACCCTCCAGCAAATATCACAGGGCATATTATGCTGCGGTTGAGAAAGCTCGGTTTTCTATGCGTGGAGACTATATTTCCCGGTCCCCGCATTGAAGAAAAATTGATCTAGAGCTGTATATTCCATGTACTATATGCGTCTTTGGAGGGACACGGTTTAGGTGACTGGCCTGGTTATCCAGCATTTATATGACTGTAGCAGGCAAAGTACGCTTTTAAAGCATTATATATACTCTTGACTCAGGAATAGAAACACTGCATCGCATCTCGAGCGGTGGCATTGGACACAGCTCGCGCGGTTGGTGTATTTTATATAACAACTCTGGTACAAGTGGCTTAATTTTTATGGATCATATCTTGTAACTACATGCAATAATTTCAGGCAAATTATTATAATGTCAGATGCCGCAAGTGTGTCCAAACAACAGAGGAATAGACCGATTGAAAAGGATATTACTTGAATAGTAACTGCGTGATACATTCGGAGCATTTTGACATGCGTGCAAATGTTAAATAATTAGTTAATTTTCTGTTTTCTGACATTTTTGTATTTCCTGGGACCTGCAATATCTCCAAAGAGTGTAATATGTAACGCTGTTTGATATTTGTGTTATTCGTTTTATATTCTGTTCCTTGTCAAATTATGTTAAATAACCAATTTCATTATTGTTGAGATTTCAGTTGAACCAGGTTATACACTATCAGAGAAACAAGCTGGTGTGGAATGCCATCCCTGCATTATTTTAGGTTTGAAACCCACAGAAGCCTGTGACAGGAAATGGCTCTGCAGCAAAGCTGGATGAACCACTTCAATAACAGAAAACATGCTTCTGGGTGAGTAGAATATATGGATTTATTTTACCAACAAATCTCATTTAATTGATTGGTATTTGTTATTTTTACTTTTTGCATTTAATGACTGCATATTTTGATACATTGTAACCAGTACTTGTATAAATAAATGTATACATACCTTTTCATTATTTAGATGCACGAAAGTGCGTCTACTATGATATATTTAAACATAATCAGCTTTAGCTAGAAATTTTAATAACGATGCATGTATGTGATTCAAATTGTTGTTTTCATCTTTGAAAATTGTTGTCCTGAATGATATATGTATCTGTGTGTTTCTGATCCAGAATTGTCGGATGAATCGAAATTGAAACTTGGTTTTAATAATGGTCGAATGAATGTATGGCGGGATAATAGGACAGCAAATGAGGCAAAAATCATTGCAGAATTTACCAGGACATGTTCTGTTTCTTTAAAGCTATGTAAATGTGTTTCTTAACGTGGATATGGTGAAGTAGTATTATGGATGGGACTTTGACACATGTTGATTATATTGACATTCTGGATCACAATCTTCTAGATTTCATTGAAAATATGTATTTGTATTTCATTGTCACATTTATATTCCAACACGAGGATGCACCAGTGGATACGGCGCGTGATAAACAGACCGGTTTAGATGAACATTATTTCCAGATGATGGCGTAGCCAGCTCAGTCACCTGACCTAAATGTGATTCAGAGTGTCTGGGGTATGTTGCAAAATAGGGTTATCAGAACTGATATAGTGCCTGTTTATAGAATGGGGAGATATCATGCCTGATTATCTAGACGAGCTGTTCAGCAACATGTCCAGGCGAAGTAGGCATATTATACAATCACCTGGTTGCCCTACTAAATATTATACTTTGTGCTCAACATTGACGTAGTTAATGCACGAGAAGTTCTCAAATTATACCCAAGTAGTTTTGTTGAATTTCAAATAAAGTATTATTGTTAGGTTGCAGAAAGCAACACCTGACATTATAATACATAGATACATTATAAAGTATGATTGGACTAAGCTATTGGTACGGATCTTTAGGTTGCCAACTGAATTATGGTCTATATTGTAACGTACAATAAGCTATTTAACAGTCTCTCAATTCAGGCAGGTTGAGTATTGTGTTGTATGTAACAGTGTATATAACTTTCAGACTACTTAACTTTCATAAAGTCCATTCTATCGAAATTTAATCGTTCGTAAAGAACACACTTTCAAAATCCATACAATGGAACTACCTGAAACGTACAATTTCTGAAACACCGTTTAATCTAGGTCATCAACTAACCTGAAAATGAACCCTATTATTCGTACATCAAATAAACGGAGTCAAGTAAACATTTACACACATACAGTTATATATTATACTAAGAAGAGAAATCAAACTGAATATAAAATCGAACAAGATTTTGTTGTTGTCAAACTAACATCGCCGATTTAATATACAACTGTTTGAACGTACTACTAAGCGTGTACACCCAAGATAATACAGAATACATAGGTGTACACCGACCTTTAAGTGACGTAACAGTTATCGCACTTGGAGAAGATAGCGGACACGCGTGCAGCATATTTTGTACTCGCTATAGAAACCACTATTTCTAGATAGATGGCGTTGACACTCGTCGTACACTGGTGTAGCTTAAATATCGATATTGCTTCATGTGGGATAGATGTAGGCGTGGTAACCGTAGTCACTTATGCACCGGCAGTTGGTTAGCTTGTAATAGCTCAGACCGATGGACTCTCATTCTTCTATATCTAGTGTATTCCTACCATCCTGGCGGACAAAAACTATACATATGAATATAAACCATATTCATAGAAATGCGACTAGGTTTGTGTATGTGTTTTCTTGGCTCTTGGTTCGGAAAATATTCTACCAAAAGAGTCTTAAACGGCGATGAATATGAAATTGTTTAGGGGGTATGAGTGGGACTATTATCTTTGAAATGCGCTTGGGGTATCTAATATTAATATTGGATACTTAATTTATTTTATTTAGATTCCTACCTCCCTAACACGGCTTCACTTGAATCTTGGTTCTCTTACAGTAAATACTCTGGAATGGCTTAATAGTCAATACCCTATTCCAAGTTTGAGTTACTGGATCACATGACGTGCTGAATGAGACATGATATCTGCACGCATGTCGTTTATTGTGTTTCTTCCGAGCTGTTAGCGAATTATATATATATAAATATATATATATATATATATATATATATATATGCATATATATATGGTGTGTGTGTGTATGCGCGCGTCCCCTAAACTATAATCATAGGCAGTTTAATTTAAGCCAAATGATGCTGTTAAACGTTAGGAATTGATAACCAGCTATTTGTAAAAACCGATAGACTGTATGCTTTAGGTTGTAGCTAAGAAGTTCAAGTTCAAAATAAAAACGATTTCTTAGCCTTTCTGTATGATGTGAGTCGACAGAGAAATCGGTGTATAGAGGGTTGAATTCATGTCTGGGTGGGTTAAAAGCAGTTCTCCGCGCGGACTCTAAAGCTTCATATGGTTTTAAATAATTATTTAAAATATATCATAGTTCCAATCATAGTCCCTCACTGCGGTTTAACACTCTTTTGGCATACTATTTTGAGAAGACTCAAACAAAGAAATACATTCACGTGGACATACATTCACGTGGTGTGTGTGCTTCGTGCTAATTACATGGAAACTTTACTGGGATCTATAATAAATCAACATCAGATAAGAACTCAAATAATATCAGTTAGCCACCATAAAGTGCTGCTACCTGGCGAATATACTCTTTGTGAAAGAAAGAATTAAACATTTTGGTTTCTATCTCCCTCTCTCTCTCTCTCTCTCTATATATATATATATATATATATATGTGTGTGTGTGTGTGTGTGTGTATGTGTGTGTGTTAATAAAAACAAATGCTGAAGCCATGATAATAATAAAACAGCTATTAAATGAGTTAATGCTTATAATAATCATGGAAAATAAATGAAGTTGGGTTCCGATCGTTATATTCAGATTTTTTACTTAAACAGAACTATGAATTTTTTAATATTAATGGTTCTCCTAGATTTCTAATCGCTGACCGTACTATTATTGATTTTGGTGGGATAGGATATTGTAAATATCTTGTTCTTTTGATCGTGTGTCCCATGTTTTAATATTGCTGTAATGCGTATATGCGCAATAGACGTTTTTAGAGTTAAACCGTATGACATTTGCCCGGACTTAATTGAGTAGTACACATTATATCGTGTCTACATTTGGTAATTCCAACAACGTTCTTAAACCTCTTCTTTTTCGTATATAATGCACGGTTATTCTGCTTCTTTACTGGTTCGTTAATTAGTTTTAGTGTGCTTGATGAAAATGTGCTCTTCGTCTGTGGAGTGTATATAATCAGACCCAATAGTGTGAGTTTAGCTAGTCTGTATGGATATGATAATATGGATATGGATGGGGCTATTGAAAATATTTGTACCGTATGAGATGGCATGATATTGGAAGTCATTGGTCAAATGCTCTTTGTAAATGATAGAGATGCTGGTGTCATTTGTCCATCCGATTCACTCCTGATTAGCGCAAGGAAAGTGTATCGAAGGGCACAGCTTCTTGATATATGAACTCCGGAATAACAAATTTCCCTTGTAGAAGGATTTTGCTTCATGGTTTAAATAATAATGGAAGCATTTTTGAAGGTTTATTAAGTGAATGGAAAAAAGAGGCTAAAGCATATAAGTAATGTGAATATTATAATTACCGGGTATTGGTTCAGATAGTTTTAAATTGTGTATTATGAGAGATGGGGTATTGAATTTTGAAATAGAAATAGGCTGTCTTAATCAGGTAATAGAGAGAGAGAGAGAGCGCGCGCGTTAAAATTTGGTGTGGCTTTGTTCAAATTACGGTCTGGCCAATTCGAATTGAAGTCCTATACACGCACGCACTCATATATGCACCTTATTTTCTAATGGGTTAGATATATATTTTAGATACTAAGCAATATTTGCCTACCTCTTCTGCACTTTTTCTTAATAATCTTCCTTCGAGGACATCTCCATGGCTGATGCGGTTTCAAGACAACTGTCTTTTTCTTTATCCCAGTTCTCCCATTGCACCTAGACCAACGAGCAGCGTTGACTTGGTAGTGGCAGTGTAGTCGAGATGCAGTCGTTTTGTGTCTTGGATCTATTGGTGGAAAATTTGCATTTTTGTGGAATGTGATATAAAAGGTATGTTTCATGGTTCATTAATTGTTGGCCGTATATAGTATCTGTTTCAGATTATTCTTCGTGGAATTTTGTAAATAGGATGAATAAATATGTTGTTGTATGATGACATTTCATCTGTAGATACCTCTCAGCTTAAATATGGATACAATCAAAGCTAACAAAAAATCCCCAGAAGGTGTACAAACTTCTTACATTATCATCCTACACGGGATATTGTTGTTTGCCTGAATATATATATATATATATATATATATATATATATATATATAGAGAGAGAGAGAGAGAGAGAAGTTAGACAGAGGGGGAGAGAGATTAAGAGAGAGTTAGAGTGGGGGGCGAGGAAGGGAGAGAAGAATGGAGCGAGATAGAGAGAGTGGAGAGAGAAAGAGTTAGAGAGATAGATATATAGATAGATAGATAGATAGATAGATGGAGAGATGGAGAGAATTAGAAAGGGATAGAGGGGTGAGAGAGTTAAAATTTGGTTTAGCTTTGATACAAATATGATCAAACCGTTCGGATTGAAATCCCAAATACGTTTGGACACACCTATGTATGTACCGAACACTCACTTATCTATCAAGTAGTCTAGCGCACCTGTAACATGTCTTAATATAGGTAAAGACATATTTCAGATGCTAATCTAAATGTTGCCTACGTTTTCTACAGCTTCTCTTAAAAACCTTCCTTATAGGACATCCCCATGGCTGATGCGGTTTCAAGAGAGCTGTCTTTTTCTTTATCCAAGTTCTCCTATTGCACCTAGACCAAGGGGCAGCGAGCACTTGGTACTCGCAATGTAGTCGAGATGCAGTCGTTTTGTATCTTGGATCTATTGGTGGAAAATATGCATTTTTGTGGAATGTGATATAAAAGGTATGTTTCGTGGTTCATTAATGGTTGGCCGTATATATTAACTGTTTCAGATTATTCTTCGTGGAATTTTGTAAATAGGATGAATCAATATTTTGTTGTATGGTGACATTTCATCTGTAGATACCTCTCAGCGTAAATATGGATACAATCAAAGCTAACAAAAAATCCCAAAAAGGTGTACACACTTCTTACATTATCATCCTACACGGGATATTGTTGTTTGCCTGAATATATATATATATATATATATATATATATATATATATATATATATAAGAGAGAAAGAGAAGAGAGAAGGGAGAGAGAGAGAGAAGTTAGACGAGGGGAGGAATAGGGTTAGAGGGGGGCGAGGAAGGGAGAGAGGAATGGAGCGAGCTAGAGAGAGTGGAGAGAGAAAGAGTTAGAGAGATAGATATATAGATAGATAGATAGATAGATAGATGGAGAGATGGAGAGAATTAGAAAGAGATAGAGGGGTGAGAGAGTTAAAATTTGGTTTAGCTTTGATACAAATATGATCAAACCGTTCGGATTGAAATCCCAAATACGTTTGGACACACCTATGTATGTACCGAACACTCACTTATCTATCAAGTAGTCTAGCGCACATGTAACATGTCTTAATATAGGTAAAGACATATTTCAGATGCTAATCTAAATGTTGCCTACGTTTTCTACAGCTTTTCTTAAAAACCTTCCTTATAGGACATCCCCATGGCTGATGCAGTTTCAAGAGAGCTGTCTTTTTCTTTATCCAAGTTCTCCTATTGCACCTAGACCAAGGGGCAGCGAGCACTTGGTACTCGCAATGTAGTCGAGATGAAGTCGTTTTGTATCTTGGATCTATTGGTGGAAAATATGCATTTTTGTGGAATGTGATATAAAAGGTATGTTTCGTGGTTCATTAATTGTTGGCCGCATATATTAACTGTTTGAGATTATTCTTCGCGGAATTTTGTAAATAGGATGAATAAATATTTTGTTGTATGGTGACATTTCATCTGTAGATACCTCTCAGCGTAAATATGGATACAATCAAAGCTAACAAAAAATCCCCAAAAGGTGTACACACTTCTTACATTATCATCCTACACGGGATATTGTTGTTTGCCTGAATATATATATATATATATATATATATATATATATATATATATATATATATATAGAAAGAGAGAAAGTTAGACAGAGGGGGAGAGAGATTAAGAGAGAGTTAGAGAGAGGGGGAGCGAGGAAGGGAGAGAGGAATGGAGAGAGTTAGAGAGAGTGGTGAGAGAAAGAGTTAGAGAGATAGATAGATATATATGGAGAGATGGAGAGAATTAGAAAGAGATAGAGGGGTGAGAGTGTAAAAATTTGGTATAGCTTTGATACAAATATGATCAAACCGTTCGGATTGAAATCCCAAATACGTTTGGACACACCTATGTATGTACCGAACACTCACTTATCTATCAAGTAGTCTAGCGCACATGTAACATGTCTTAATATAGGTAAAGACACATTTCAGATGCTAATCTAAATGTTGCCTACGTTTTCTACAGCTTCTCTTAAAAACCTTCCTTATAGGACATCCTCCATGGCTGATGCGGTTTCAAGAGAGCTGTCTTTTTCTTTATCCAAGTTATCCTATTGCACCTAGACCAAGGGGCAGCGAGCACTTGGTACTCGCAATGTAGTCGAGATACAGTCGTTTTATGTCTTGGCTCTATTGGTGGAAAATGTGCATTTTAAGGAGGTGATATCAAAGGTATGACTTAGAACGAACAGGTTCGTGGTTCGTTAATTGTTGGTAGCATGAATGAGTTGTTTCAGATTTTTCTTTACGGAATATCTGTACATAGGGTGAATAAATATGTTGTTGTATGGGTAATTGGCAATAGTAGACACCTCTCAGTTTAAATATAGGATAGGAATAAAGCTTAAATTATCAAAAACAAAAGCTGTAGCTAAGTCATACAGTACTATTATCAAATAAAAATTACTGTCCAATTCTCATATGCTCATATATTGTTCAGAGAAAGAACCTTCCGTTGGCATATATTTATGGATGTATTTACCATTGGATGCAACGTTTTATATTTGTATTATTAAATTGGCATACACAGATTAATATGTAACTATTTATATATGTGTTGTAGTCTTCTGGTTGTGTTTAATTAGAAATAGATAAATATATATATATATATATATATATATATATATATATGCGTAAATATGCACATATGTCATGCATTGATATGTAGACATCGTTATATTCATTCATTTTAATTATGTCTTATTTGGCAAGTTAAATTATCGGTCACACTGGTGTGTACATTAAACTAATTTAGTAATGAGCTAACGTCACAAAATACGTGATCGATATGTCAATGTTTATACGTAAAACATATCTATTTCTGATATCGAGTATCGGTGAAACAGTTGCTTACGCTTTGCACAGTTTCTCCATATAACCTTCCTTCGAGGACAGTCTTTGGGCTGATGTGATTTCAAAAACAGTAACTTGCTCTCTTTCCCAGTTTTCGTATGACATCTGGACCAATACGGGACTGGACTACTATATTGGCAATGTGGCCGACGCCTAGCCAATTTACGACCTGGATATATTTATGGAAAATATAAAAAAGTAGTGAGCTATTCTAAATAAAATTCTACATATATAACGTGTTCACATTAGCCTCAGTAATTAGTAATTGGATTTGTAAGTGGTTTAAATTGTCTTCGTGCACACAGTGATTATTTCTGCAATTATATAAAGATTACTTGTGCCTTTGGAGTTAAGTTTGATTATGTGTACAACCGGGATAAGATCCATACATTAGTTCATTGATTAATACTGAATCTATATTGCCCCATAAACAAACATGAACTGCCTTCTTAAATATTCAATTTTAGATTCAACTCCAAAATACTTTACTATATATATATATATATATATATATATATATATATATATATGCATACTTAAATCATTTTTAGAGCTACGTCACATATTTATTTGTTATAACCTTTGGTTACAAAAAGGGTTGGAAGGTTTGGGGGAAATTGCCATCAAAGTACCAAATCAATAGAGACTTTAACAGTTAGAAACTAATATACATAACCATAAGTTATTTAATTGTAAATCTTGTCCACATGCCACATACTTATTTCAAGTGTATGTGAATAATGCATCACGTTCAAGATTGTGAGATAAAATACTGAGATTATTTATTTCTTGTTTTTAGATTTATGGAGGTAGATCTTGAAGGATGTTTAGATACACACACACACACACACACACACACACACACACACACACACACACACACACACACACACACACACACACACACACACAACAATATATATATATATATATATATATATATATATAATGCTAGTCCGTATGCATCAGCTATTGTTTGTGTGCGTCTAATAAAGTATTATGTATGATATATTCTAATTAAACAATTATAAATATGGCTAAAATTCAGGAAAATATTGCCTACTTTTCCTACATCTTCTCCAGATGACCTTTCTTCCTGGGCAGTGTCTTGACTGATGTCGCTTCAAATGAAGTACCTTATGTTTTTTCCCAGTTCTCCTATTACACCTGGACCAGTGACTGTTTCTGCTACGATAATGGCAATGTCGTTGACGCTTGGCCAATTTCTGTTTTGGAACTGTCGATATAAAATATGCATTACCTAATTAAGGATACTTAAGATCTTTCTGGAGCTGGCTGCTTCTTGGCTGCCACTGTTTCCAGTTCTTCGTAAATACGGCCGTCTGCACTCTTTCTGTTGATGTTCAGCTTGGCTTTGTAATTGAAGACACTATTGTGGTCGCTCCAGTATTTTTTACTAGGCGATTCTTGAATGCATTAATGCTGGGTGTTTCAGATACCTTCCTAGGCAGACTGTTCCACATGCTAATTATTCTAACAGATTTGTTCCGTATATCTTTGTCTACTCGCTCTATATATAATTGATATTTGTAGCCTGCTGGAATTGTTCGGTCTTCTGATTCTACTCTTGTTTTGAGGAATGTGTTACAGTTTTTGTCATAGATTTCATTCGTTATGTTGTAGACCTCACTTATATCCCCTCTAATTCTTCTATAGGCTATGGTTCGTAGTTTAAGTTGAATTAATCGTTCTTCATATGACAATTCTGATATGGTGGGTATTTATCTGGTCGATCGTCTCTGTACATGTTTCAAGACATTAATAGTTTTCTGTTTATAGGGGCTATAGACTGAGCGGGCATAATCCAGATGACTACGTACTAATAATTTGTATAGGGGGATACAATTTTGCGGTGATAGAAATTGTAAAAAATTGTCGGATTATAGAGAACATGGAGTTTGCTTTATTTATTTAGGCGTTTATATGTTTGTCAAATTCTAGATTAGAGCCAATTATTACCCCTTTATACATGCCTTTCTTGGTCAACATTGTCTAGTTAGTGAATAGTGTCTCCTTTGTTTAATGTATATGTAACCTTTGTGTTTTCAGTTTGTCTTCTAATGGTCATGTGTTTACATTTATTGGGATGACATTTTAAGAGCCATGTATTGCTGATTTCCTGTAGTTTATCAAGATCTTCTTGCATTATTTTGGTATCCTCTGGGCTGTTAATACTTCTGAATATGTTGGTATCATCAGCAAAAAGATATATGGTTGATTTCACTATTTGGGCAATTCATTTATACAGATAACAAAGAGTAACGGACCCAAGACTGACCCTTGGGGAATCCCAGAGAGAACAAGCATCCACTCTGAAGAAGAACATTCTACAGGGACCCGTTGTTTCCTGCCAACTAAAAAGTATGTTATCCATCGTATTATTTGGTTGTTTATGCCACAATCCTGTAATTTGTGTAATAATCTTCTGCGTGGCACAGTGTCAAATTATTTTTTGAATAGAATTGGTAGGAATGTAATTGAAACTGTACCTAATATCCTACACATACCAGATTGGCTCATTCTTGACGATTTATATAGGTAGTTATATGATATTCATCGGGACATTGAAATATACAGAAAATCAGAAATGTAAGTGGCCAGCTATTTTTAGTGTGTATATAACTTGTTTTATTAAATCTGGTCAAACTTACCCGACATACAGTTATGTCTGTAATTAGTTATGCGCAGAACGTACAGTAGTCTATAAAATATGAATAGCTGTTAACATTACATTATTAGCGGAATTTGCATATGTAGAAGACTGTGTTTTAAAATATAAACGTATTTCCTTCAAAACCAGAAAGTGATCAGTTATCAAAACCTTTGACATTATATTACTAACTGTATCTGCAAGTCTAGTCGAACGATATATCAATTAATATCTTGAGCAAATGGGAACAGGCTATATTTTATGGGTTCTAGCCCACAACAAATTATCCAGATGTTATCTAATAACCATGCTTATATATATATATATATATATATATATATATATGCGTGTAGAGAGTATATATATATATATATATATATATATATATTGTGTGTGTGTGTGTGTGTGTGTGTGTGTATGCGTATGCGTTTTGTGCATGTATTCAGTTATTATTCTAAAATTACAAAATTAATATGATATGTTATAAATATTCAAGTATAAATATTACAGGTATTGAGTAAAATATTGCCTACTTTTCCTACATCTTCTCCAGATGACCTTTCTTCCTGGGCAGTGTTTTGACTGATGTGGTTTTAAGAAGAGTACCTTACGTTTTTTCCCAGTTCTCCTATTACACCTGGACCAGTGACCGTTTCTGGTACGATAATGGCAATGTCGTTGACGCTTGGCCAATTTCTGTTTTGGAACTGTTGATATAAAATATGCATTGGAATGATTGTTATTGAAACTGTACCTCATATTGGCTCACTGTTTACCATATAAGTAGTTATGTGGCATGCAATGCGACAAGGACATATACAAAACACCGGAAAGCTTATGTGGTCAGCTGACATTAATATGTATACTATAATAAATGCTAAAATTGGTATTGAATTTGGTCGGACTCATATCCGACATATGTATGTGTATTGTTTTTAAATGTACAGTCATCTTAGATCGAAACGATCCCAGAACGAAGAATTGTCCAAAACATGTCAATAGTTTCGTTTACTTGTATGTTGGAACACCTGATTAATGTTAAGATTTCAATTATTTATTAACGGAAATTACATTTCTAGGAGACTTTAAACATTTTAAAATATACACATACTTAGAAACCAGAATATGAAAGATTATCACAACCCTAGACATTTTATCGGTTACTTAACATGAATATGTAGTCAGTCCATCGATCTATTAATTGATAGTTTTAGTCCAAAATGCGAACCAGTTATTAGTTCTGGGCTTTAACCAACAATGATTTATTCAGACATTATATTATAATGGTATTTATATATAGATGATGATTGATGTCTTCCGGCCAAATTTGTGCACATGTCAAGCTAATTGGCCCGAGCGACCCACACATATAATTAGGTGAAGTCAAAGATGAAACACCCTTAAGATATGTCCACGTCGAGGTTTGAACTCTGGTGGTAGTGATCTGTGATCCAACGCGCTACCAGTTAGACCAAGGAGGCGCCCATATATATATCCCGATTGGTCATATGTCGGATTCATTTATTTTGCCCAGCAGGGTATTTGTATGCTTTTCACTGTACGTAACATCATACGTTTGTCTATAGTAAATCTGAAATCCTGTTTTGTTTTGAGTGCAATTACAGGCAAGTGTATAAATTCAGGAGCATTTGTCTATGGAAGATAGCGAAGTTTGTCACATGTAGTAGGCGAAACTTGTTAGGGATATTATGTATTGGTAACGGAAAATCTGTTACTGCGACATGGTTTATCTATCACTTAATGATAATATGTCGGATAAAAGTGAATGTCGGAATGTCGAGTCCGTGACATAGTATTTGCGCAAGTGATACGGAATGGCATTGAAGTCGTTGATCAGTTTGATGTTTGTTAATTACAGATATTATAAAGAATTACTCGTGTCACTTTGTCCATCGAACTAACTCATTGGAAAGATCACACATCTAACTTTGTAATTAGCCATGAATGATTATGATTGGCTATGAGATAGTCACAGGTAATGGAAACATCGTGTGTCGTTGTGTATAGCCAAGGATGATTCTAATTGGTTACGATATAGGGGTTATAACGTTGTGGACAACATGTCGGTGTTTCTTGCATTACATGGATTGTATTAGTGGACATATTTGCCAGTTAACAATTTCGTGTTGTCAGATTATTAAAGTAATTTATATTGAAATATCACATTATGTTGGCGAAAAGAAGTGTCGGAGTTGGAACGCGGATGTGCGGGATTAAAGCTTTATTTATAATGGATCTAATTCCGTCACAAATATAGTCTGTCGGAAGGTGCATTTGCTGAATAAATGGTGTCAATATTAACCGATTTTTGTCTGAATTAGACTAAACTTACAAAAGGAAAATGACAAGTTATAATTATGAAAGTATAAATATTACAGGTATTAAGTACAATAATGCGTACCTTTGTTACACCTTCTCCAGATAACCTTTCTTCCTGGGCAGTGTCTTGACTGATGTCGTTTCAAATAAAGTATTTTACGTCTTTTCCCAGTTCTCCTATTACACCTGGACCAATGACCTCTTCTGCTACGATAATGGCATTGTCGTTGAAGCTTGGCCAATTTCTGTTTTGGAACTGTCGATGCAAAATAAGCATTGGTATGAATGTTTTTGAAACTTTAGGTTATACACTACACATGCCAGATTGGCTCATTGTTGACGATGTATATAGTTAGCTATATACCATTCATTGTGACATGGAAATATGCAGAACACCAGAAAGCTCAAGTGGTCAGCTGTTTTAATATGAATACTCTGGTCAAAGTTTGTATTGAATCTGGTACAAATTACTCGACATAAAACTATGCCTGTAGTTTATTATGCACATAACGTATATTAGTCCATAAACTATGGCTAGCTGCTCTTATTTGTATATTGGAAACGTTTATAAATGTTACGATTACAGTACATTATTAACGCAATTTCCATATGTAGAAGATGTTATGTGTTTTAAAATATAAACGTATTTTTTTTCAAAACCAGAAAGTGATCAGTTATCAAAACCTTTGACACTATATCATTAACTGTGCCTGCAAGTGTAGTCGAACGATATATCAATTAATTATTTAGAGCAAATGGGAACACGTTATATTATTCAGATGTTATCTAATAACAGTGTTCATATATATATATATATATGTATGTGTGTGGGTGTGGAGGGGGGTGATTGTGTGTGTGCGTACGCGTTTTTGTGCATGTATTCAGTTATTATACTAAAATTACAAAACAATTATAAGAAGTTAAAACTATGCAGGTTTAAATATTACAGATATTGAACCAAAAATTACCTACCTTTTTTACACTTTTCCCAGATGACCTTTCTTCCTGGGCAGTGTCTTGACTGATGTCGTTTCAAATAAAGTACCTTATGTTTTTTCCCAGTTCTCCTATTACACCTGGACCAATGACCGTTTCTGCTACGATAATGGCAATGTCGGTGAAGCTTGGCCAATTTCTGTTTTGGAACTGTCGATATAAAATATGCATTGGTACTATACAGTATACCCTACACATACCATATTGGCTCACTGTTGACGATTTATACAGGTAGGCATATGACATTCATTAGGACATGGAAATATACAGAACATCAGAACACTTAAGTGGTCAGCTCTCTTAATATGTATTCTCTGATCAGTGATAAAGTTTCCATTGAATTTGATCAAACTCATATCCGACATATGTATGTAGTTAATTTTATTGTATAATCATTTGGGATCGAAACGATTTCAGAACCAAGATTCGTCAAAGAAATGCAAATACTTTTTTCATATTAACATGTTGGTAAACCTATTAAGTTTAAATGTGGGAGACTTTATATGACTTGGAATATATTCGTGTTCCCTCTGAAAACAGATAATTATTGCGAATTAGCGACATTCATTATATAAGTTGCTGTACACGTACGTATAATCGATCGATATATTATTGAATATTTCTAACGCATATGCAAGCCGGTTGTTATGTTAGTTTTGCATACTTTGTATTATAACCATATATATATATATATATATATATATATATATATATATATATACATGCATACATACAGTTTATTTCCACTTACAAGTTTGTTTTGCTCATAGACAATATAACATTTCTTGAAGGTAACAATTTTTATAAAATTGACGGACCAATATTGCCTAAGCTGTCTTCTTACTGACCGCTAAATATATAGATATAATCAAAAAATGTCAATGTACGCGATTGGTCTATGTTTCGCCAGTGAAGAAGTACGTATCCAATGATTTATATGTACTGCATAGATTTATAACGATAATAAGTGGATTGATCAGGTAATTCCTGAAGCTAGGTTTGGCCATTTGTTCAATATTTGGGTTAATGAATATACTGAAAGATTACTAGAGAAAATGACAGACATCGCTGAAAATACATTAGATTGACGCTTCTCCTAGTTAATTTGAAATTGATTTATTTTTATTTAATGGAAACATATTATGGACATAAATTGATAAATTGTTTATATATATATATATATATATATATATATATATATATATATATATGTATGTATTATGAAAAGCTTCAAACTACCTCTCATTGTTGTGTACGAAATATGCGTATGTTTGTTCATGCGCGCGTGTGTGTGAATGTGTGTGAATGTATGTGTGCTTTCTTAAGTGCATATTAGCGTAAAACTGTTAATTCGTACCCTGTCCACCTTTGTATTCTTGGATGACATACATCATCTTGGCAATGATCGTCTCTACCATATTCGTTGTTTCTTTCTTGTGTGATACCGTTCGACCTGTTTACAAGAGGATTAAATAAGGTAAAGATAATTACTGTTTAACAATTATCATCAACACATCAGCATCATCACACATAATTGCATATATTCATACATATTTTAATTGAAATTATTTATACTAATTTCTTCAAAGACCTTTAGCCTTTCATTCAGCATGACTATATAATAATAATAATAATAAACCCCTCTAAAAGTGCAACGGCATAATATTCTAGAACTGAAGGGGTAAATAATTGTTCACTGGTAATTGCTCTATATTTCCTTCATGCAACATTTCAATAATGTTAAAACACTATGTATAAAAAGATTTTACCGCCTTCGACAAAAACAAGGACGACTGAACACAGATTGTACATTTATTGAATATATATATATATATATATATATATATATATATATATATATATATATGCAATATCGATTCCTGCTTAAATACAATGGAGGAATGGTGTGATCAATAGTTTTGAGTATTCCACTAATTCATCGCCAAATCAAACAAACACTGGTAGTAGTTTTGATCGAACATGTAATAATAATAATAATAATATGTGATATTTATATAGCGCCTTATCCAGCTAGTTAGTTGCTCTAAGGTAGTTTACAGTATAATTATCCCTGGCTCGGACCTGTTCCAATCCAGCACACATCTCAACTCTCAACGGAGCATACAACGCATCCTGCCAGGTTTTGATTTCTGGCTGAGTGAGCCAGTCGACGCCCCACAGCAATGCCCCACCGGTGCCACCAACCGGTGACCCTTCAATTACGACTGATACGCTCTAACTAACTGTTCTATTGCGACTCGCTCAACTTCAACGCAGCGAGACGTCGGTGCATTCAACGAATACTCGCGACAGATGGCGTCATTATCTGGGCCATATACTGGATTATAGAACGCTTTGCTTACTCCGGAAACATCTTCTGTCAACAATCTTAATCCGAGGACAGGAACGTGGCTGAAATCGCTTCAGTAGCAATAGCTGTCTCTCTATCCCCTTTTCAGGGTTACAACGACTCCATTTCGTGGCTTTATATTGGCAGTGGTGTGGAGCTGTACGATCTATTTGAAGAATATAGTAATACCGATAGAAAACATAAA
Source organism: Paralvinella palmiformis (assembly GCA_025642065.1). NCBI lineage: Eukaryota > Metazoa > Annelida > Polychaeta > Terebellida > Alvinellidae > Paralvinella > Paralvinella palmiformis. The sequence continues at coordinate 6,944 of JAODUP010000975.1, read as the reverse complement.
CATCGAGTAATAATAATATATTAATTATTTAAATTTAATAACACAAACATTAGAGAATATAATAAAAATAATCATCATAATAATAACAATAATAATGTATATTTAATTGGCAGGAGCCACTCAAAGGTGGTACAAATAATATGTAATGTCATAATATCCCAATATAATGTATCTCTGAAAACATGACAACATAGCTGAGCGCGCAAACATGCTCACACACACGCACACATATACACGCATATACACGCACATACATAGACACATGCACATTCAGATCATGTGCGATATAAACCAGCTGTGTTAAAATGGCTAAACCTTAAACACCTACACATCCTGCAATGTTTCGTGACGATTTTAGCTGGAGTACAGCTCGTCGGCTGGTTCTCCTTCAGTAACACTATTTTTTGTTGTATTCCTCTTCTCTTGTTGCACGGCATCCAATCCATGGCTCTATAATCGTACCGGCACGACGTAAAATGCTGCCCATGATCTGTTAACGAAATATAACTATTAGGATGGATACGTGGCTACCCCAGAGAAGCAGCGTCAAAATATTACGCTTACATAAACCCCTTCGGAACAACACCCACCACAACCACCACCACCAACAACTAATAGTACTACAATAACGGCAGAAACTATTTGCTACTTTCATTCAGACCAAATCATTATAGGTAGTCATATCCCAATGTGTACGCACTTGCACTCGAGCACTCGCAGATAAATAAGAAAGATTTTGTTTGTCACAAAAGAGGAACATATATATATATAATTATATATATCTATATTTATATATATATATATATATATATATATACACCCATTTTATCTCTATTATAATGAATGGTTAAAGCATGTTGCGATAATTTGAAAGTGGCGTGTAATTTGGAGAAGAGACCAATACTTTTTAGGTCTCTTGGTCACATTTTGTATATTTTATTTTAAAATCTAGCCTCGATTCATGTCTTTTGTGAATTCAAAACAGTCAAGCAATAGCACTGTCACATGGTAACTGAACTTCGCTTGAAGAGACCGATTTTATATGCCAGTAGAAGAAGAATAACACCGAGAAAACAATTCCCCTCTACAGAGTATACAGTTTACAATCAGAACTCTGGTTAACTTGATATAATTCATCTTGATGTTATAATTGTTAACAGTTTGTTGAGATATGATATATTATATGAAGTATTCGTCGTGTCAAAGTGTCCGGATATTGAAAGGATTGTTTATTATTGGATTCGATTAAAGGCCTGGAACGGTGCGAACTCGACACTTACGAGGACTGCATCGTCTACGGATTATTTTAGTACGGGGACAGCTAAACGACTGGTGCGCTTTCAGGGAGAGCGTATTTTGTTTCATTCCAGTGTTCGGGTCACATTTACTCCAACCGGTAAATGTATATTTGTAGTGACATCTTGGGTGGTGTCCCGGGTTCTCGTGGCCATGATCTGTTAAAGAGATATAAATATTAATGCGGATCGATCGAGACACCGTGTGTTCCTGGGATATGCATTGATAATAGAAACGGGATAATTTCGGTCGATTAAATCCCTCAATCCCCCTGACCCCGATGAGGTAATGCCGACTCCAACAGTTACAGCTAAATATCAAACTATTATTTCATGCACTCGCGCATACATTCAAAAATACGAGAAAGAGAGAGAGACAGAGAGAGGGAGAAAGAAAGAGCGATTGAGTTTAGGCTAATAAGTGCAGAAAGGTAGATGCAAAACAGAAATATATCACATGCGGATGAATAGATTGATAGATAGAGAGATAGATGAAATATATATATATATATATATATATATATATATATATATATATATATATAAATATAGGACAACTCGTGATGGTTTTATGTCCACTTGATACATTTACACCAAAAAGAATTTTAATGAATTTGGGAAATAATGGCAATACGTAAATGATTTTAAATTCTAACTCGTAAAAGTGTTATTTGACGTACGAGCAGCCAAATAATGACATAAATGGGGTATCTGTCACTACCTATTTGCCATGATGGACTATATTGAAATATTTTCACTTACTGTTGGCCAATTTTCTTTATGCTGTAGAGTTTCGATTTATCTATTGTATGGTTAATGTGGTTATAAATTTGGTAACAAAAATAGTCCGATAATTATTCTGTCTAATGATTCAATTAAACCCAAACTTATATCCAGCCTTGTTAATAATCTATTTGCATTATTAATGATATTTACCTGGATTTCTTATTTTTTAAACGACCGGTGGCCGTCAATAGTTTAAGGCATCTCATTTATATCATGGCAATATAATCAAAGATAACTATATATATATAATATATATATATATATATATATATATATATATATATATATATATATATATATATATATATATATATATAAATTAGACAGTTTAATATTAAAAGGATAAATGGTAATTCTATCCAATTAACGTCTACATTATAGCTTTAGGCGGCTGGTTAAAGTGTCCTATTGGAAAATTCGTGTTATACTTCTGAACACTATGAGTATTACTACTTATGGGAAGTGGAAATAGAAATGCCATTGTATGTAAAATAGCATAGAGGTAAATAAATTACGATAGTTCAGCAAGTGGACACGTACGTATCATGCATTTTTTGGTGAGGACTTTAGCCTTAGGACAGTAATTCGGCTGGCCATGCTTCAGTAACACGATTTTTTGTTGCAGTTTGGTTACTGGGTGGCAACCAAACCAATCCATGAATGAGTCTTCGTATTCACAATGACGCCCGTGGTTCCAGTGTTTCAGGTGTTTGTCTGTAACAAAGAGGCCCAAATATTAGCGAGATTATACGACGTTATCAACATGAATGGTCGTAAATGCATACATTCATTCAAAAATACATACATACATACATACCTGCATACGTACATACATACATTCGTACATACATACATACCATGCATACGATACGGCTCAAGTCATATGGCGATTGTGCTTTTAGTGCTGCAGCCCCCACTTTGTGGAATACGTTGCCGGCAAATATTAGAAATGCGTCGTCTCTTGGAAATTTTAAGTCTTTTAAATCATTACAGGGTTTTTACAGACATTATTTGGCGTATTATTATATTATATATTATTTGTACAGCGCCTTTGAATGGCTCCTGCTAGTAAGGGCGCTTTATTAAATATACATTATTATTATTATTAGTATACATACATACATAGAGACAGGTAGTCGTGAGACCGAATCAACAAGTTTGCTACGATCAGATAAGATGGAAAGATTAGATTATGTTAATGCATCTCTAGTGATAGAATAGGAATATTTTCCGGCCAATTTCAGAAACAGCACGACGTCATCTCAATTCGAAAAACTTTTACTTCAACTCAGATTATTATATCGTTTTAACCCATTGACCATAGTTTCTCATGCAGGCATTGCTTTACTGCTCAATTTTTCAGATATGATCTTAACGCTATATATTAAAGAAATGCTAGATTCGGATGGTTTAGTTACGTATCGATAATTGTTACTCCCTAGATATCGTATTTGATCAGACACTTTGGTGCTTTTGTGTTGTGCTACCCATTTCAAATTCTCAAATTTTAACGTTGTTACGAACCTATGTAGACACTTATAGCAATAATTAATTAATGCCTCTCTTACGATATGTATTAAATTTTGTTATCAGTTTTATTTGGTGGCCACAAATAAACAGAACTAATTCATGAGCACCAATGTTTGGTTATCCAACCAAAATCTATTTGCAAAATATCTATCATAAAATAATAAACCGTGTGATATAATACATTTAGTGGACATAGTCTTCGTTATAGTCCTATTATCTTTGCAGATTGGTCACAATTATATATCTGGATCAGCTAATATTAATAGCCTATATGGATTAGCAACCATTACTATTATTAGTGGCGCAATCCGTGACATTTAAATTGATAGTTCTGTGTTTATAAACTGCACGTGTAAGACCCCCGTCTGACAGGTCCCTGTTCCATCGTGCTGACATGTGTTGAATGTAATAATCAAACATCCGAAAGAGTGACGTCCATATGAACCAGTTAGTTTAAGTTTATCATCAAGAGGACGGTTCGTGTTATCTAATTCAGGAGCGTATCATGTTTGATGAAACAAATTCGGGTAATAGATGGGGAATGGAAAAGAATTACGCTAAAGAACAAATCAGCTGTAGGCTTATTACGGCTGTAACAAAATACTTACGAAATATGCATTTTCTGTGAATGGTTTTAATAGGGTTACAGAGAGGCGGCTGCTTATGTCTCAGCACCATTATTCGATGTCGCTTCCCATTTCTTGGGTTGCATGGACTCCAATTCATGAATATATAGTATTTACAATTGAGTTGATGTTTCGGCTGTTTGTGGCCATGATCTGTTAAAGAGACAAATAGTTTAGGTCAAGTGGTTCTGAAAACAACGACAATGACCAAAACGATAACAACAACTGAAACTTTCTTTGTAGTACCCCTTTATTTTAACCAAATCATGGCAGGTAGTTAGTTATTACCTGATAGCAACACAAACACACAACCATCCCCAGCTATCTGTCACTATTAAATCAATCTGTATATATCTACATAAACACAGATTAATGCAGATATATATTTCGTTGATTACAATGTCTCAATATGGTATCGTTTCAACGGTAATTTATTCAGACATGACAAAACATCGATGTATTAAATCCCAAAACGCTTCTCTGGGTTTTATCGCTTTTTGGACAATACCAGTCATCAAAGTTTCGGCGTATTGAATTCAATTCACAATAATTAAAGTCGTTTCGTGAAAACACATTCATGAGCCTTTCATTTACAAGTCATTTACGGTACATTTTAAACGGTTTAATTAGTTGTAATTTGTAGCATAGTAATGCCCATTGACCTAATATAAACCTAGACCGAACACGGCCGCCGATTTGATGGGAAACAGGTCCCAACTTCCGGTCGAGGAAATAGGAACGCAGACTGGAAAACTCTGGTTTACAAACGTGGTGAATTATTGTTGTATCCATGGTTGCATAGGCCGTGTGCATGGAATTAATATAAAAGGGATGTCTTCATCGGTAGGTATAAGGAACACATTTAAAATAGCTGTTAAAGCGGGTTTTTTGGCGGGAAATTAAGCTTAACTGTTATTCTATTTAGCCTGTACGACAATTATGTATTTCATGGCATATAATATGAGAGGAATAATATAGATTGTCTGCACACACAAAATGATAATGCACACATCACAATAAATGTCCATATTCCTAAGTTCAAAATTAGAAGCGCAGTCGCTTCAACGCTGCTTTTTCACCTACCGGAAGTCGGCGCTGTTTGGTCATGGCGCCCTATTCAAACACCACTGTTATTTAACAATATTCGGTTTTTAAACTGGTTGTTTTCCAAAAATATGACCAGTCATTCGATTTCAAACGTGCCGATATGATTTCAGAATACCACTGAAACTGAAAATGGTGACATCATCTATATATGGCACATCATTAACGTACGTCTTCTCTCAATGGTTTTAATATGAAGACAACGTATCGGTTGCTGCCACTGAGGTATCGTAATTTGTTTGACCCATTCCAGCTCTCTGTAAGCTGTTCAAGATATATCAAGATGGATTTCTGGAGACTACGATCTGATGATACCTGCATCCGTAGATTAAACTGGATTATTTCGCTTAGCAAAAGCTCCTTGTAAAACAACAGCAGGGATGACGACGACGACCAATATCAACAACAATAATAACAACAATAATAACAACAATAATAACAACAATAATAACAACAATAATAACAACAATAACAACGACACTAATAACAACAATAACAATAACTACGACAATAACAAAATCAACAAAATCCTATGACTTCACATCGCATCGTGAGACTGATGTAAAATATTACGCTAACAGTATTATATAGATAAAAGAGAGTTAGCAGTAATATATGCAATTATATATATATATATATATATATAATACATTGTCACAAATTTTTAAGTAGTGCTTTTGCAGTGCTTAGTCATAGTATAACCTGAATTTCTGTTTATTTGCTGCAGACACTTTTTATGCTGAACGCATTTGCGGATAATTATGACATGTTTTTGCCAAGTTTTCAAATAGCTACAGAAATATCAATTTATATTTTCGGAAAATATGCCGAATATACCAGTTGTAGCCAGCTTAGAACCTACACAACCTACCCATTTGCACAATCACTCACTCATTAGATCGCTGGATAGTTTGAAGAATTACTCACTCACTCATTTATTCACTCAGCCATCTATTCGCTTCCTCACGAACTAACTAACTAACTAACTAACTAATTAACTACCTAACTAACTTTCTAACTAACTAACTAACTAACTCACTCTCTTACCGACTCACTCACTCACACGCTTTCTTACTCGCTTGCGCACTCACTCGTTCAGGTACTCACTCACTCGTTCAATCACTCACTCACTCAAGTCACTCTCTCACTCATTCACTCACCCCCACTCAATTAATCACTCACTCTCTCGCTTGCTTCTCAAACGCTCACTCACCCTGCCTCCCAATGGTTTTAGCGTAGAAAAACATGACTGACCATTAAGAGGATATGTTGGTAATAATCATCACAATTATTTCAAAATTTCATATTTAGTTTGGTCGATAGCATAAAATGATATATGCAAGCGCTGGTAATATATGACTGACAGGTTTTTGCGCTAAATATTTAACGGTATGTCGTTGTGAAAACAAATTTAAATTTATGCCTAAATCTGATTGGTGCTATAATAAAATCATCACGATAAAAACGGCCTACTTGTAATAAAACCTGATAGACTTGTTTAAATTTGTAACCGTATTATAATTATCGACCGTCTGGTATGAATACATTACTACATTTGAACCAACACTGGTAAAGATTAGGTAATGCTAACCAGATACAATTA
>JAODUP010000974.1:185000-229332 GCA_025642065.1 Paralvinella palmiformis | reverse complement strand
AATGAGAGAATGTGTCTTATCCTAGACAAGTACACGATAAGGATTAAACAGAATACTGGAAACATTTTGGAGAATAATGCAAATCTAGAAAGTGTAACGACTACATTTTGAGGTGTCAATTATTTGGACTGAGAAAAAACAAAATGTATTTATTTACTAGAAATTAATCCAGGGTTGAGACAGGTTTTTTACAAATATTATTATCACTTTATCAATGTTATTGAATGTTGTTTATTTTACAATTCTTTTACAAAAACTCACATATCTATAAGAATTCAACTATTGCCACAAAAGTCATAACTTCATCAGGTGTAAGAGATTTAATAATACCTGTTCATCACATCAGTGTTAGTAATGCTAAATATTGTTTAATGCATTAACCAGTTGAATAAGTGCGTTTACCTAAATTTTACAGAAAACTTACAAAACCTAATCTAGCAAATAATAATCACAATTGGATGTAATTACCCCCACAATACCACTATCAACAATTCTAGGTAATACTCACTGACTGTATATAACCATAACTTATGAGTCTAAACACATCGTCTGATTATCCTCATCTCAAATGGATACCTATTGTAATTGTGTTGATAACTTCAATTACAAATGAATTAAGCAGCTCAAAATCACATTTAAATCAATATTCTGACTTGTCATACTATTGTACCTACAACTGTTGATTTTTGACCACTGAAAGGTTTCATGACTTTCAAAATCTCCGTGTTGTGACTGTTTATGGTTTTGTTGTAATTTTAAAGACTTTAACCATGTATAAAGGTGGAAGGCCACAAAACTCTGTATGGGAACACTTCCTTCGTGTGACAGTTGGCACGAAGAAAAAGGCTAAATGCAAGAAATGTGTTCACCAGCAGCCAGCCAATGCTGTCAGAAAACAAGTGCATTACTCCATTGTTTGAAAAATTCTGGCTCAAATCCTGAACTAGTTACGTTATCCAGATAGAGACAACCAAGATCCAGATCCCATTATAGATTGCGCAAAAACCCTGATATAGAGACAAAGATGGATATTGACATGATTACCTGAAGCTATCTTACTTAGAGACAAAGATGGATACTGACATGATTACCTGAAGCTATCTTACTTAGAGACAAAGATGGATACTGACATGACTACCTGAAGCTATCTTACTTGGAGACAAAGATGGATACTGACATGACTACCTGAAGCTATCTTACTTGGAGACAAAGATGGATACTGACATGATTACCTGAAGCTATCTTACTTGGAGACAAAGATGGATACTGACATGACTACCTGAAGCTATCTTACTTGGAGACAAAGATGGATACTGACATGATTACCTGAAGCTATCTTACTTGGAGACAAAGATGGATACTGACATGACTACCTGAAGCTATCTTACTTGGAGACAAAGATGGATACTGACATGATTACCTGAAGCTATCTTACTTGGAGACAAAGATGGATACTGACATGACTACCTGAAGCTATCTTACTTGGAGACAAAGATGGATACTGACATGATTACCTGAAGCTATCTTACTTGGAGACAAAGATGGATACTGACATGACTACCTGAAGCTATCTTACTTGGAGACAAAGATGGATACTGACATGACTACCTGAAGCTATCTTACTTGGAGACAAAGATGGATACTGACATGACTACCTGAAGCTATCTTACTTGGAGACAAAGATGGATACTGACATGACTACCTGAAGCTATCTTACTTGGAGACAAAGAGGATACTGACATGACTACCTGAAGCTATCTTACTTGGAGACAAAGATGGATACTGACATGATTACCTGAAGCTATCTTACTTGGAGACAAAGATGGATACTGACATGACTACCTGAAGCTATCTTACTTGGAGACAAAGATGGATACTGACATGACTACCTGAAGCTATCTTACTTGGAGACAAAGATGGATACTGACATGACTACCTGAAGCTATCTTACTTGGAGACAAAGATGGATACTGACAGATACCGAAGCTATCTACTGGAGACAAAGATGGATATGACATGACTACCTGAAGCTATCTTACTTGGAGACAAAGATGGATACTGACATGACTACCTGAAGCTATCTTACTTGGAGACAAAGATGGATACTGACATGACTACCTGAAGCTATCTTACTTGGAGACAAAGATGGATACTGACATGACTACCTGAAGCTATCTTACTTGGAGACAAAGATGGATACTGACATGACTACCTGAAGCTATCTTACTTGGAGACAAAGATGGATACTGACATGACTACCTGAAGCTATCTTACTTGGAGACAAAGATGGATACTGACATGACTACCTGAAGCTATCTTACTTGGAGACAAAGATGGATACTGACATGACTACCTGAAGCTATCTTACTTGGAGACAAAGATGGATACTGACATGACTACCTGAAGCTATCTTACTTGGAGACAAAGATGGATACTGACATGATACCTGAAGCTATCTTACTTGGAGACAAAGATGGATACTGACATGATTACCTGAAGCTATCTTACTTGGAGACAAAGATGGATACTGACATGACTACCTGAAGCTATCTTACTTGGAGACAAAGATGGATACTGACATGACTACCTGAAGCTATCTTACTTGGAGACAAAGATGGATACTGACATGATTACCTGAAGCTATCTTACTTGGAGACAAAGATGGATATTGACATGACTACCTGAAGCTATCTTACTTGGAGACAAAGATGGATACTGACATGACTACCTGAAGCTATCTTACTTGGAGACAAAGATGGATACTGACATGACTACCTGAAGCTATCTTACTTGGAGACAAAGATGGATACTGACATGACTACCTGAAGCTATCTTACTTGGAGACAAAGATGGATACTGACATGACTACCTGAAGCTATCTTACTTGGAGACAAAGATGGATACTGACATGATTACCTGAAGCTATCTTACTTGGAGACAAAGATGGATACTGACATGACTACCTGAAGCTATCTTACTTGGAGACAAAGATGGATACTGACATGACTACCTGAAGCTATCTTACTTGGAGACAAAGATGGATACTGACATGACTACCTGAAGCTATCTTACTTGGAGACAAAGATGGATACTGACATGACTACCTGAAGCTATCTTACTTGGAGACAAAGATGGATACTGACATGATTACCTGAAGCTATCTTACTTGGAGACAAAGATGGATACTGACATGATTACCTGAAGCTATCTTACTTGGAGACAAAGATGGATACTGACATGACTACCTGAAGCTATCTTACTTGGAGACAAAGATGGATACTGACATGACTACCTGAAGCTATCTTACTTGGAGACAAAGATGGATACTGACATGATTACCTGAAGCTATCTTACTTGGAGACAAAGATGGATACTGACATGACTACCTGAAGCTATCTTACTTGGAGACAAAGATGGATACTGACATGATTACCTGAAGCTATCTTACTTGGAGACAAAGATGGATACTGACATGACTACCTGAAGCTATCTTACTTGGAGACAAAGATGGATACTGACATGACTACCTGAAGCTATCTTACTTGGAGACAAAGATGGATACTGACATGATTACCTGAAGCTATCTTACTTGGAGACAAAGATGGATACTGACATGATTACCTGAAGCTATCTTACTTGGAGACAAAGATGGATACTGACATGATTACCTGAAGCTATCTTACTTGGAGACAAAGACGGATACTGACATGACTACCTGAAGCTATCTTACTTGGAGACAAAGATGGATACTGACATGACTACCTGAAGCTATCTTACTTGGAGACAAAGATGGATACTGACATGACTACCTGAAGCTATCTTACTTGGAGACAAAGATGGATACTGACATGATTACCTGAAGCTATCTTACTTGGAGACAAAGATGGATATGACATGACTACCTGAAGCTATCTTACTTGGAGACAAAGATGGATACTGACATGACTACCTGAAGCTATCTTACTTGGAGACAAAGATGGATACTGACATGACTACCTGAAGCTATCTTACTTGGAGACAAAGATGGATACTGACATGACTACCTGAAGCTATCTTACTTGGAGACAAAGATGGATACTGACATGACTACCTGAAGCTATCTTACTTGGAGACAAAGATGGATACTGACATGACTACCTGAAGCTATCTTACTTGGAGACAAAGATGGATACTGACATGACTACCTGAAGCTATCTTACTTGGAGACAAAGATGGATACTGACATGACTACCTGAAGCTATCTTACTTGGAGACAAAGATGGATATTGACATGACTACCTGAAGCTATCTTACTTGGAGACAAAGACGGATACTGACATGACTACCTGAAGCTATCTTACTTGGAGACAAAGATGGATACTGACATGACTACCTGAAGCTATCTTACTTGGAGACAAAGATGGATACTGACATGACTACCTGAAGCTATCTTACTTGGAGACAAAGATGGATACTGACATGACTACCTGAAGCTATCTTACTTGGAGACAAAGATGGATACTGACATGACTACCTGAAGCTATCTTACTTGGAGACAAAGATGGATACTGACATGACTACCTGAAGCTATCTTACTTGGAGACAAAGATGGATACTGACATGACTACCTGAAGCTATCTTACTTGGAGACAAAGATGGATACTGACATGACTACCTGAAGCTATCTTACTTGGAGACAAAGATGGATATTGACATGACTACCTGAAGCTATCTTACTTGGAGACAAAGATGGATACTGACATGACTACCTGAAGCTATCTTACTTGGAGACAAAGATGGATACTGACATGACTACCTGAAGCTATCTTACTTGGAGACAAAGATGGATACTGACATGACTACCTGAAGCTATCTTACTTGGAGACAAAGATGGATACTGACATGATTACCTGAAGCTATCTTACTTGGAGACAAAGATGGATACTGACATGACTACCTGAAGCTATCTTACTTGGAGACAAAGATGGATACTGACATGACTACCTGAAGCTATCTTACTTGGAGACAAAGATGGATACTGACATGACTACCTGAAGCTATCTTACTTGGAGACAAAGACGGATACTGACATGACTACCTGAAGCTATCTTACTTGGAGACAAAGATGGATACTGACATGACTACCTGAAGCTATCTTACTTGGAGACAAAGATGGATACTGACATGACTACCTGAAGCTATCTTACTTGGAGACAAAGATGGATACTGACATGACTACCTGAAGCTATCTTACTTGGAGACAAAGATGGATACTGACATGATTACCTGAAGCTATCTTACTTGGAGACAAAGATGGATACTGACATGATTACCTGAAGCTATCTTACTTGGAGACAAAGATGGATACTGACATGACTACCTGAAGCTATCTTACTTGGAGACAAAGATGGATACTGACATGACTACCTGAAGCTATCTTACTTGGAGACAAAGATGGATACTGACATGATTACCTGAAGCTATCTTACTTGGAGACAAAGATGGATACTGACATGACTACCTGAAGCTATCTTACTTGGAGACAAAGATGGATACTGACATGACTACCTGAAGCTATCTTACTTAGAGACAAAGACGGACACTGACATGATTACCTGAAGCTATCTTACTTAGCAACGTTGACTGGTGAAACATTTTGTGTTCGTATGTTACATTATTCATTTTGCATTTTAAACAGCTTTTTACAGTTAATAAAGGTTGTTTACAATGTAATGTAAAAATAGGCATTTTTACAGTAAAAAACCCAACCCTGGATTAATGTATGGCTGATAATAATAGTGTAGATTCAGTAAATTGCCATTACAAGCAGTAAATGTGCTGTATAGTAAAACCTTAAATCAGATGTATCTAAAACCCAATTGAATTATCAATGTTATTTACCAGTGAAATCAACCATTAAGAGATTTATAATGCTGTAATAATGTCCTCATCCAAACTATTTAAAAAAATTAAGGCTGCTTTTCTGTACAGAAAATCTCTACAATATATTCTCTGGCACATATTCTCATAGTATTTGACTTTGAATGAGTTTCCGGGATGAGTTTTAATTGACAAGGATTTCCAGAAAAACTTACTTGCAGTGCCACGAATTTATAAGTTGTTAGTAACATCATGAAATGTATACAATGTCTCACTATCAGCTAATTTATTTTTTTCAGAACTCTAATATGATCTTATTTATAGTGTCTATCAATAGATAAAAGACCATGGAAAGACACGAGATAAAAGACCATGGAAAGACACGAGATAAAAGACCATGGAAAGACACGAGATAAAAGACCATGGAAAGACACGAGATAAAAGACCATGGAAAGACACGAGATAAAAGACCATGGAAAGACACGAGATAAAACACCATGGAAAGACACGAGATAAAACACCATGGAAAGACACGAGATAAAACACCATGGAAAGACACGAGATAAAACACCATGGAAAGACACGAGATAAAACACCATGGAAAGACACGAGATAAAACACCATGGAAAGACACGAGATAAAACACCATGGAAAGACACGAGATAAAACACCATGGAAAGACACGAGATAAAACACCATGGAAAGACACGAGATAAAACACCATGGAAAGACACGAGATAAAACACCATGGAAAGACACGAGATAAAACACCACGGAAAGACACGAGATAAAAGACCACGGAAAGACACAAGATAAAAGACCACGGAAAGACACAAGATAAAACACCATGGAAAGACACAAGATCAAAGACCATGGAAAGACACAAGATAAAAGACCATGGAAAGACACAAGATAAAACACCATGGAAAGACACGAGATAAAACACCATGGAAAGACACGAGATAAAACACCATGGAAAGACACGAGATAAAACACCATGGAAAGACACGAGATAAAACACCATGGAAAGACACGAGATAAAACACCATGGAAAGACACAAGATCAAAGACCATGGAACAGGGCCAGAAAAATTAGTTACCCGGGGCAAGTAAATTTTCATGCTGGGCTAGTGCTGATCTATGATCACTTGCCCATTCCGGCAAGTGCCTTTCTGAGACGAAAATTTGCCAAATATGTGTGTGCATGCCTGATGCGCAAACCAGTTAAAAATCGTTTTTTTCCTGCTATGTTCCTATACTTATAATCCGCGATGCAAAGCTGGCTGTGAAATTCTGGATTCAACCGTCCATTTTTTCACATATGTAGTCACACATAGATCTATACATGTTTTCCATTTTTTGTCGGATTCGCATATCATGTATGGAATCTCGGCTTGAAGACGAGATTCCATATATACCTACACGGTATACGACATTGTGGTAGTGTATACGACAATGCAGTAGCGTATACGACATTATGGTATCCATTTGTTTTGGACATGCCTCTCACCTTGTGACCTATTTTTCGATCCGATTTGCATTCGCACCAATCGCTACATGGAGCGGTCTATTTTGTCCCATTCAGAAATCACATACGCAGTCACTCTTGTACGTTTACATGTTTTCCATTTTTTTTCGGATTCACATAACGCATAGACTCTACTGCGTATATGGAATCTTGGCTTAAGACAACACACCACCTATTTAAATAGTGTCGCCGATTAAAAGCTGTATTCAGTGCAGTTTACTGGCTACGTGGTCTTGGTAATTTGAAATTTTATTTATATAGACTACCGTATATACTCGCATATAAGTCGACCCAGCAGATAAGTCAAGGTCAATTTTTGACCATGTAATTTTTTCCTCAGGCATATGCTCACCGTATAAGTCGAGGTCAAATATTGGCTTAAAATCCCTCAAAATCGGAATCATTGTCGTCATTCGCGAAAACGTCGACCCAGTCATTTAAAGTTATGGTGTCAGCAAGTGTATCGTGAATATCAGTTTCTTCACCGGCAGCGACACATACACAGAGAGAGAGGGACACACACACACACGGATTTCATTTTGATGTTATAACTAAAATAAATAAACAAACTTGTCACACCAAACACACTTGATTGTAGACTCCCTTCAACTGGCAAGTGTTATTAATTAATTGTTTCATAGCAAGTGGCAGCAAGGTCTGTAATGTGAACAGTGATTTTTATATTATCGCTAATCATCTGGAGGTACCAGTAGTTAACAACCTGTGACTCAAATATTGTATTACATACAGACTGGCAGGTTTGTGAGATCCAAATAACAGTTTGGTGAAAATTAATTTTAATTTATTGACTTAGACTAGTAGGCAGAGATGTGACGATTTTGATCCAACTATCACTCATACAAACACTCCTGATTGTAACTACAGTTGGCAAGTGTTATTAATTCATTGTTTCACAGCACATTTGAAGGTATTGGTAGTTAACAGCGCATGACTATCAAGTATTATTACATAAAGACCGGCGTGTTTGTGAGATCCAAATAACAGTTTGGTGAAAATTAATTGTTATTTATTGAATAATAATGGATTAGTAGACAGCGATGTGACAATTTTATTCTGGTAGGAAATAAATATGAAATATGACCAGCATATAAGTCAAGGTGCTTCTGGGATCTCCCTTTTCATTACCCAAACAAATTGATTTATACACGAGTATATACAGTAGTGAGAGTAAAAATGGTGACGGGTAATTCCGCAAAACAGCATTGGGCTTCACTGTATAAGCATTTCTTATCAAACACTTCTCTATTTGTTGATTTTTATTGCAAATACATGTTTATATGTAGGCAGGTAAAATATAGCAGATAAAAAATAAATGGTAAATTAGGATCAGGTGAAAATTTATTGGGCAAGTTAAAACATTTGTTAGGCAAGTGCATTTCCAATCTACTTGCCCAGAGGCAACTGAATTGAAAAAATATTTTTCTGGTCATGCCATGGAAAAACACTCTTTAAGAACATTGTGAAAAACTGGAATAAAGCCATTTAAGCAAATTATATGACAAATTAAAGAATTCTTCCAATCAGGAGAAAAGTACAATATATTTTGCTAAAATTGATCAAATATCCTGATAAATCCAGAAGTATTCACTTATCTTGATCCAACTGACATCATAATGTAATTTTTCACCTAAACCAAGGTTATATCAGTGATGTGACCACCTTTGTGTGGTATCTTACACAATGAATCTACAGTTAAATAAATATTATTTAACGTCACGTTCTTGATCAAGATCTTGATAAAGGCTTATATCAGTGAGATATAAAGTCCCAAAAATTAGTTTTCAGAGTACATAGCAACCTTTTTTTATTGTGTAATCATGTACCAAAACCTTGATATAGGAATACATACTATGAGAGCTAAATATAATTTGACGTGTATCATGTCTGATCAAATTGATTTCAAAGTGTGTGTGTGTGTGTGTTAACCATGCAGAATGGGTTAATATTACTGTTCTTGTTTAATGATGATACTATAACATAAAGTTACCTTTGTTCTGTGTGTTTGTTTTCTCCGCAAGAGGTTTAGAGTCAGGTATAATGACATCCGATTGATCATTATCTCTGCTCTTCTTTGATGAATCTGGCTTACTAATGTCTGAAACAAAATAGTAACCATCATTTTGGAAGGTCTCTCTCCCTCTGTGTGTGTGGGGGGGGGGTGAACTGATAATGGAGAAAGTGGCAGTGAAAACGACAGACCTTGGGAAAACCCCACCTTGTATCCAGAAATCAACATTGAAAAACATATTTGTGTGTGTGTGGGGGGGGGGGGATGGGGGCCCAATGTCCTCCTTATATATATATATATATATATACAATAATTCCTACTTCTGAGATGTTGTTATCTTTACTTAGCATCATTTGTTTGCTGATGAAACATCAGGATACAGTTGTTATGTAATGATATAAGAATGATCAGTTAAATCTGTAAAAGTGACTCTCAGCATGTTATCAATTAAACCCAAAGTCTTGAAAAACATACATATCACATATCAGAAAATCCACTCATTATCCAATAGTAAATATTTGTTTGTGTTGGAAATATTGTGTTGATGTCAACAATTGAAAATATCAAACCAAAGATAAAATACATGCTACAGGAAAATCCAATCTGAGGATTATCACTGTGAGATCTCCCAGGATGTTGGTTTAAACTTAACTTAATAATAAAGGCTGAAATGGCAGTCATTTTATGTGGCTTAGCTACCTTAAATGAGGGAGTTGTATATGGTCTGTAATATACTGCTTCACCACGGGGACTAATTATAAATAAATTTAGAATTTACGATAGATGAACTATTCAGTGGAGAAAATCTTACTAGTTGCTTAGTTGGATGAAAAACTCCTACTGCTATAATGCCACGGCCGGGATTTGAACCTCCGACCTTGAGTAAGAAAGTCCCACACTCTTACCCACTAGCCCATAGAGGCTGCGTGTGTGTGTGTGTGTGTGATATAGATGTTATAATCTCTTTATAAAAAGAAGTCAAACATCACATATTACTTAATGTGTCTCGTACTTGTATGCTGTGTAGGTGATTTACATCTGATACGTTTCCTTTGATTAATGGTTTTCTTGCTTCTTTTGGGGACTTTTCTACAACTAAAGTTGCTGTCATCACTGCTATCTGTCATATCATTACCAGACATGTGAACTAATTCTTCGTCACTTCCTGTCAAAATAAAAATATATTTTAGAAGATTTGTACCTGATAATGTATCTTTGTTTCAAGATCTCATAAAAACTATATATGGTTCTCAGAACTTTATAAAAAATTAAAGACTTTCCCTCTGATATTTCCCTGAAGTAATGACCAGGAAATTAAGATGTGGTCGTAAGAAAGCAGTTAAAATACAGATGATAGAATTAGAAAAGGGTCTTGTCAACAAGCAATAGCCTCCTTTCTCACCTTACATCTATCCTTTTCTCACCATTTATTTTTCAGTGAGGTAGCCTGAGAATACAATAATTATAATTTATTTCCAATATCTACACCCGCTATGAAGGGAATAATCTCAGGAGGTATATTGTATTACTTAACAAGATACTCTACTGACTCTTTCACTTATCTCTGTGATTAATTTACCATCTCCTCCCCCCACCCTCAAACTATGCTCAGAGAGAAGTGTGTGAAATCTGAAGCTAGAACTCATGTACCAAGATGTAAACATATATGATCAGGTTGTTACAAAATACGATGACACCAGGGTATATTATCTTATATATTTCAATCTCACCTGAATAAACTCTTTGGGACCCAACTAATTATATCCTTCTAACATATTTGTCCTTATGACGAAAGTAGCGCAACAAAGACGTCATAGTTTTAGAATTTAGAAAAATCACACAGTTAGTTCTTATTATCTAATATTAACATTATATACACAAAACAAAATTCGCATCTGTCAGTCAGTCAGTAGACAAAATATGGACTTGTGGTACAAGATGTATATAATCTAAACTGGTCTTTCCTAAATAGTAGAAAAAGGAAACACTTTTCAGTGTATTCCTTGATTCTCAATAGTTAAGGCACACACACTAACACATGCACATACACACACAACAAAACAAACCTGAGCTGTCTATTTCCATATATTTACGTCTCTTTACACCACGATCCTTTTTTAGTGTTTCTTTGACATCAACATCCTTACATACATCAACATCCTGACAAACATCAACATCCTTACCAACATCAACAGCAGTCTGTAAAGCTTCCAAATAAAATTAACATACAATTATATTACAATTTTAATGAAACGTTTTAATGAAAAGTATTGTATTCTTTTTAATAATTCAAATAATATACATCAGATTTTGATGCTTCAATGACAGATAATGAGTGAAAGTTGGTATCTGGATATCTCACTGAAACCGTAATAACTATCCACTCTACACAAATTATTAATCCGACTGATTAGAAAATAAAAACAAAGAACTGTCATCAAGAAAAAAAAACTCACATATTTGACCTTCTATCACTTTTGACATCTGACATGGAGGCTCTGACATTAGATGTGGAGCCTCTTCACACTCCGTGTCTTTACTGATAGTCAGAGGGGTGACTCTATTTAAACATGGTGGAATATCATGATTGGCCGATGTCAAATCACCATCCAGATCATTTGAGATGGACTGCTCCTGTATCAAACTTGTATTCTGTGTTGTACCAGCTTCTTCTACAGATAACTCTAATGCACGTTGTAACTCTACCTCATATAGTGTATCTTCTGGTCGCACCCTGAAATCATTATCATCTTGGTGCATATATCCTTTATATGGTTCTCATATCATGGTAATGTTCATATAGTTTGCCCACAATCACCCACATTAAGGAGTGAGATGGCTATTACAACAGTTATTCAATATACATAGAATTATTAAGCTGAAATTTTATAATTTCTACACTTTAAATGGAGTAAACTAGAGGTACAACCTGAGAGACAAACCATAAACTTATTAATTAAAGGAATAGTTCACCTTTTCAAATTTTCAGGACTAATACAAATATGCTCACAGACAAATTATAAATCATGTCAAAATATGAACACAATCAATCACATATTAAATAACCCAATTCAAAGTGCTGGTTAATTGACTATTAATTGACTCCTGACATCACTTACCACAAACTGTTTATATTACCTGGTTAAACAATGTAAACAGAAGTCAGCCAAACATGTATTTGTGGAACAAAAGCTTATTTATGAATATTACAGTATATAGTTGGTCCAAACATCCTCATATGTAACTGAAATGGCTAAAGAAAACTAAACTGAAATTCTTTCAAGGTCACAGGAAAAGAAATTTCACATTTCGAAGTAAATAACAATCATTTTATTCCCTAAACTCAAAACAATTCTAACCATCAGCTATCATATTTTCATTAAAATTATCCCTAAATCCTTAATTTCCTAACTTTAGCGAGCCATTGCTAGTGTGTACTACACTTGCTAGAGGTTATTGTCTGATGTCATCTTTAGCTTTGTTTACAAACGTCTTGACCAGTTGACAGACAAAATGTCAGATTCCGACGAAAGTTTTGATATTCTCAGGGACTTTAAGCCCTACAGCTTTGAACCACGAGCAAAAAAGGTCACAGACAACTGACACCCAGCCCACAACAAGAGTTGGATTGGTGTGTATTTGTTTGTGTTGGTATAAGTTTAACTGATAAATCAACACACTGGGCCTGAATAAGAGTATTTCCTTCCTCCTATCACATAACTTCATTTGAAATAAAGTGGTATTTGTCAGTACACTGGAGCCCAGTGGATGTATGGGGCTCTCCCATATGTGGCCTATACTAATCTATACGGAGATGTGCCGCCCTCTGTGTCTCTTTTTAGCCATTTTTTGTAATTTTCGGTGGGTTGTTGTTGTTTCAGGCCAAGTTTTTACAGCACTTACACGTCGGATATAATCATTGGTATTTAATGTGTTTCTTTGCACAATTGTATGCAACAGAAAACACGATTTTATATGTTTAATAAAGACAACAAGGACACGTGGAGTATTTGGGGTCTTTGTTTGGCAAAGATGACGTCACATTCTGAAGATTCTCTATTAAAGTTTCGGCCATGTGAGATGCTAGCAAAGCGAGTTTTAAAACAACTGTAATTTATTTCCAGAAAAAAAATATATCTTTAATATATAACACTAACATTTTGACTAATCTGGGAAACCTTTTCCTGTGACCTTTAAGACAATTATTTTATAATCTTGTAACAAGAAGTATCTACCGAGCTGTCAGATTTATGTCTATGAACTGATGACAAAGTTTGTAAGTAGTAGTTAGGTTGAACACGGGGGCAGGTAAGGTCATGAGGATAGCTAAGCCAGAGCATCTCTGAGATGACCACATAATGCTTATGCCAAATGAGGTCAGAACACGTGATGATCTTTTTCCTTCCCAACATTCAATCTAGTATTTGAAGAAGCTGTAATGGCTACACTCCAGTAATTAGGATTATTTCATTATATCTGTGATACCAGATAGAGTTTGTGAATATAATATTGGGATTTTGAGTAACTTTTATAAGCATTACACATTAAAATCATATTAATTGAGGGTGACTGGTTCCTCTAAGCATGACTGAGTAAACAGCTATTTGGAATAACTGCTCCAGAGAATAGAACAGTTATTAGGTGGAGTAGTGGCCCTTTTACTATGTGATGAGAAGTTAGTTCATTGTATGGACATATCAGATACACTTTAGTGTGTCATTTAAAAGAGTACACACATCAGAAACTAGATATATGGCCAACTACAGATGCTACTATCTTATATCATATTTCATGTTTTACTACAGAATATTTATAATTAATAAACATTATTTTCATGGGATCAACATAACAATAAAAAGTAATACTGAACTACATATCTATATATAGACAATATTAATCTTTTATCATTAATCCTAGTAATTGATAAATTTAGTTAAGTTGTGGGAGCGGTTGTCATGGATAGAATCATTCTGACCTATGATCAATCCAACTTATGTGCTGTTCTAACTATTTTTGATCACACAACGGGTCAGTCTCAACTTGGTTATATACCAGGAGATCAACCTTTATCAATTTGACAAAAATATGAAACAGTCTAATAATAAATTTTATTTTCAGGACTATTTGACAAACACTTAGTTGTAGCTCATCTCTATTTTAATTTAATGGTGTTATTATTCTTGATACTTTAATTCTGTCATCATAGTAAATTAAAGTTGGGGAGTAAGCATCCTTGTGTTATTTTAGATTAAAAATAAGAATGTAAAATAAACAATTTTTAAAATAAGACGTTCAAATTTTATTAGTTGCTAAAAGGTATCCAAATATATTTCATTATTATTCTATATACAAAAGTTGACTAAATTAGTCTTGGTACTGGTCACACTTGGGACAAATGGCTGAGGGGTGAATACGAAAAGAAATATTCTACAAACACAGATATAAATTATATTTTCGGATTGAGTTAGATTTTCAGTGCAATGCTCTAAACATTGTACTATGAGAATTCTCAAAATGTTTGCCCAAATATATGATGACATGCGAGGTAAAAGAATGTACGATCAGATGACTGTCAAATGTACAAAACTCTCTAAATGCTAGCACCATCCAGACTAACAAAGTATAATATCTCTAATAATAACAACAATAATACTAATAATGTACTACTGCTCTTTCTGAAACCATTTCAATGTGTTTTGCAGTGAAATCATACAATAACATAAAGCATACATCTGATTAAAATAACAAATCATACAAATATATACATTCAATTTATACAACTATACACCACATGTTGATTAGATATAAAGGCTAATACTATTCTCAGATGACTAACATCTAAATCAAGCATAACAAAATAATAACATGACATTAATGAAAATGGAACAGCTATTTCAAATATATGATGTCTACAATTACTGAACAGTGAAATACTTTCTTATAAAAGAGGATGTCAGATTATGATAAAGTGATGGGATATGGTGACGTTCCGTCATATTCTATGATCTGATGTGATTGATGACAAATTAAGCCTGATGTTAATCACTCTCAGTTAAAAGGAGAACATCGTAAGTAGTATCGGGTCATAATTGATTGATAAAGAAGTCAAATAATGAATATCATTTCTCACACTTAGAAAATATCTTTATGATTTGATTTACTGAAATTATAATTAACTGAGAGACAGTTTATTAAGAGTTTAATGTGGGAACTAAAGTGTAAATAATAATAATAATAATTGGTAGTCCCCTGGAATCAATGATTAATGGCTCTAATATAACTGAGATATGACGTTAATACAACATAACTGTTATTAAAAACAGAGGACACCTAAAACTATACAATATAATCACAACACAAGGATTGACAGTTGGTGAGGCAGAAGGAGAAGTGGACATTTTTACTAGTATAACAAACAGCTAACAGTAAACAAACAGTAAACAAACAGTAAACAAACAGTAAACAAACAGTAAACAAGAGCTTGTCTTACAATATTAAAACTAAAGAATCTACAGATGTGTGTGAATCAGATCATCTTCATGAAGTTATTAGCCAAATAAAGACACAAACCTCTCTTTGATAGATCTTTTTGATGCTGAAGTATTCTTTGTCTGATTCGAGGCAGATTTAGATTTTGTTTTCCTCTTCTTTTTTTTTGCTTGACGTGATGACGATGGATGAGCAAAATCATCTGAAAAGATTTATGTTTGCAATTAAATATAGATAATAAGAAGACTGTGATTTTCATATCACTTTAATGAAACTCTGGGGGCTTTATAGATAATGAATAGATACAAAAATATTAGATACAAAAAGTTTAGAATTTAAATATAAACATGTTAAATAATTGTATTTTATCACAAACTATTCTTCTGCTAAATCTCATATTGAAGCAATATTATTCTTCAGCAAAATATACGTTGTCTCCAAAATGCTCGAGTCAGCTAAATAATTTTATTTGTAAAATTTCAATATCAATTACCACTTTTCTAAAGTCAATTATTATTATTACAATAACAATTACAATCATGTGATTAATAAGATATATTTAGTTTTGTAATAAAGTCTAATGAATATTCATCACTTCTCTAAATAATGTTGCCATATTTCCTCAGTCAACGTATTACACCTTGTATGTAAGGATGCCATAAAAATATACAAAAAAAGCTAACTTACCATCTTCTTCCAGATCATCAGGGATAAACTTAGATTGCTGGGAATTTGCACGTTTCATCACTACACAAATGCCTGTCAATTAAACCAAGTGAAGAATAAATGAATTTTGATATTTCATAACCTGTAAAATAAAATCAGTAATCATAGCTGCCAAAAAAAAGCTTTTACTGTAGTGTACTCATTTACTTAATACATCAACTCATTTATCTGTCTATATAAGTTGTACTTATATACTATATAAGATGAGTTTGTGTGCGTGTGTTTTATAGTTATTTACATACAAATGCACAATTATATTTAAATGCTTATACAACATAACCTATCAGATATTATGTGAAGTACCCCTGTGAAAATCTTAACAACAAAATTGTATAATTAAACTACTTGAGTGACAAAATATACTGAAGTGAACCAGTAAGAGTGAGACCAGGTAAAATACATGTATTTAGAATATAAAAGGACATTACAGTGATAATTTGGCTTGAGTTAAGACAACATATTTGGACTATATATATATATATATATATATATATATGTAGTATATATATGTAGTATATATATGTATGCAGGATTTGTATTTGGAAAACTGATATGTACCTTCAAATGATACATTAAATAATTAATGAGTAATATGACTGTATTTATAGAGAACGTATGTCAAATACAGATTGGTATATCATAACAGCTCATGTTAGGCATATCATAACAGCTCATGTTAGGCATATCATAACAGCTCATGTTAGGCATATCATAACAGCTCATGTTAGGCATATCATAACAGCTCATGTTAGGCATATCATAACAGCTCATGTTAGGCATATCATAACAGCTCATGTTAGGCATATCATAACAGCTCATGTTAGGCATATCATAACAGCACATGTTAGGCATATCATGGACAGCTCAATGGACTGCCCGAGACCTCCATTAACAAGTTGCAACGTATACAGAACACGGCGGCACAGATTGTAACTCGAACATCACGCCGGAGTCACATTACACCAATATTGAAGGATCTGCATTGGTTGCCTGTTAAGTATCGAGTGCAATTTTAAATCCTGATGCACATGTATAAAGGCCTACATGAGCAGACTCCAAGATACATATTTCATATGTTGATAGTTTATCAACCAAGAAGAACACTACGTTCGATGGGTTCAGTGACATTGGTCGTTCCAAGGGTTAGAACATCTAGCTACGACGAAAGAAAATTTCGGTGTTCAGCAGCCAAACTATGGAATGCAGTCCCAGCTCACATTCGTGAATCCAAAACACTGAACACTTGGTGAAAACACATTTGTTCTCCAGCCATTTTGATGTTTAATTTTTTCTTAGTCAGTTTTATATATATATATATATATATATATATATCCCAATTTAGCTTTATACGTATATTGTTATGAAATAATCTTATTATATTTGTTATAGCTTATATGTTTTTTTTTTCATAAGTTTAGGTACAGCGCTTTTGAACAGGTTTTAAATATGAAAAGAGTGCTTTATAAATTTGATATTATAATAGTAATTATAATATCATAACAGCTCATGTTAGGCATATCATAACAGCTCATATTAGGTATATCATAACAGCTCATGTTAGGCATATCATAACAGCTCATATTAGGTATATCATAACAGCTCATAACAAGTATATCAAAACAGGTATATAATAACAGCTCATATTAGGCATATCATAACCACTCATATTAGGTATATCTGATCAATCATCATCACAATGTCCCACTAATTGAATATATTAAACATTATTATTAACCATATAATAATATAACTCTAATAGGTCAACATTTAACATATTATGGTCTAGACCCCATACAGTTGTTCAAGGTTATAGTTATTATTAAACTATAATTTATAGTTTATGTAATTATATTATACAATATTTTAGGTTGCTTCAGCAGAAATCAGATCCCAAATAGGTCTTGTTAACTCTAACCATTCTGGATCTATTGTCTACTTAGGTTAGCATAAAAACTGATTGGTTGATTTATTTAGTATTGGCAATGATCACACATGATACGAGCCTTGATAGTACAGTTATTTAGAGCATAGGATTCCTAGTTGAGGGGTCGTGGTTTGATACTCCAGGAGCTGCAATGCCGTCATGTGGCAACCGGTTCACTCATCCACAAAAATAAGTACCTGACAGGACGTGATGGCTATGTGTTTGAGTAACGCTTTGCCCCTATAATGGCAGCATTTGTTGTATGCTCATAAACATCATGACTGTACATCATAAAAAAGCAATGGGCGACTTGTGACCGCTGCTTGGAAAAGGCTCCAAGAGGGGTACTCCTTTTTCTTGTATTTTTTTGGTGCCTCTTTTTTGTTTCTTTGACATAATCACATGCCGCCATTTTTGTAAATAAAAAAACTTTATCTCCTGTTACTTATCAGTTGAAGTATGACCATTTTTGTGATTTGACGTTGAAATTTGAAGCTTTACTCCCATAAATAACCATCTGACAACAAAAATAATGTCACCGACATATTTTTCAAGTTTACTTTCTTCAAAAGAACAACTTTTTAATAATTTCCAGTTGTGTGCACTAATTCACCCAAAATCTGGTGCTGATATTTTTAGTAATAAATTCCTTTTCTGGGGAGATTAAGAAATTTTTACTGAAAATAGAAATAAACGTTTTTGATACTCGCAATTACAGCAATGCTATTAAATAGTAACTGGTGACATAAATTCATGATATTTATCTGATTAAAATGTATACAGCTTTCTTTACATGTTACCTATTGACATAATTCAAACAGGTTATGGACTATTCGCCCTTAGGTGGATTTCCCCTGAATTTATAGATTATTCCCCTTTTGTTTTATTTGCCCCTAATAAAAGGGACTATTCACCCTTGTTGTGTTATATAGTACAATTATATATATATATATATACACCAGCTAGTTAACTTGCTGCACCAAGAGGCCAGCTTAGTGGATGTG
Source organism: Paralvinella palmiformis (assembly GCA_025642065.1). Classification (NCBI taxonomy): domain Eukaryota; kingdom Metazoa; phylum Annelida; class Polychaeta; order Terebellida; family Alvinellidae; genus Paralvinella; species Paralvinella palmiformis. The sequence goes on along the minus strand of JAODUP010000974.1, from coordinate 209,773 downwards.
CAAGCAAAGTTGATTGCCGGAAAAAAAAATTGAGCAGGTGTAAAGACTAAAGCATAAATTATAAAAATATTTGGCTGGTTTTGTTTATCTATGGTTGATTTGGTAATAAATTGTATTTCAATAATTTTCTATTAAATTAAGAGTAATTAAGTAAATTGTGGGCGATAGTCCCCTAGTGTGATTGTTCCCTAGGGCGAAACTAACTGATGGATGAATAAAAATGAGGCGAATAGAGTAAAGGAGGAAAACTTCGGGCAACCTTGTTTTGACTTTATTTACACTTCAGAACTGACTCGCAGTTACGTATATCTTTCACCAATAAAAGAATGCCCCTTTTCACATCATATAATGAAGCATGTTTTCCTGTTTACATACAATATTTCAAAAGACGCAAGAGTTTTGGCGACGTGTGCCTGTTGTCTCGTTGGCTAAACACACGAAAAACAAATCGTCGTTTTTCATACCTGTTTCTATCACATAAGGACAGGTAAGTAGATGTTTGAATCTTTACTTAGTGTGAATGTATTAATCAATAAATGTTTCAAAGTAATATGGTAAAACTGGAAAATGAAATTGTTATCTTAAATGTTTTCCAGGACGCGTGGGCCGTGGCCTTGGGAACTCTGCTATAAGTATAACTTATCCATCTCGCCATCTGACATCACTAGATTAGTCTAGAGTCTAGACTCAAATACTGCTACTACTAGTACTAGATCTAGTGCCACACCGCAATAGATCTAGGCCGGCCTAGCCCTAGCCTAGATCTAGGGCTAGGCTAACAGTAACATCCGAATCACGAGAATGATGAGGCGAACTGTCCAGAAACTCTAAATAATCATAATCAGGAGTCATGATGACTAATTTTATATGCAAATTCCTTAAAATTATATTTGACAAATATTACGCATATAACTTTAATAATAAATGTCATTACAACATAAGAAATTACATAATTATTACCAGGATCAGGAAACTTCAGATACTAATTCTATCATCAATGTTTACAATTTCCCTCCACAAACGTAATTACACGGAGTTAGTTACAATATTAGTTTCTTATCCTCGAAGTTGTTTTTATATATATATTTTATATATATATATATATATATATATATATATATATATATGATAAATATATTTTCTTGTTTATTTCAAATAAATTATGATTTGGAATATTTTTCATTCCCGAAACGTACTTAATACGTTACCCCCGGAGGTGGCAGCACTATCGGGATTCTGCCATGCTTTTATTAAGGTATGGAAGTGAAATGTTGTCCCACTATACAATTAATGTGAGGTGTGTTAACACTCATTGCCAAAACTGTCAGAATTCAGTAAATCATCTTGTATTGTCTTGGTAATTATTATGAACTTTGACTTAATTTACTTATTCAAAAAGGAGGTTCAACTCTTTTTTTGTAACTTTATTGTAACTGGGATTTAATTTTGGGTCATGTCTCCTCTCCAAGTATGTCATCCGGTCTGGCTTTAAACAGTCTCCATTGTAAAATTAACTATTTGTTGTGTTTTTGGGGGGGCAGTGGGAAGACAGCAATACCTAGCTATCGTGGTTCCTCAGTTTCTATTGTAACTTAAATGTTTCTGTGCTGTAATTTCTTGTATCACTTGTTTATGAGAAGTGAATAAATCTATTATCGTTTATTCTGTTTTATATATATATATATATAGTAAACAATACATGTATATGACATGTTCAATACGAAGTATAATACATAACTGAAATTAAATCTAATACTATTACTAAATAATAAGATTACAATATTAGGATTTATTATTCAAAACAAAACACTGATCGAGTTATCCAACATATATTAACATAGCCTAGGTAACTACCTTAATAAATCATCAAAAAAATAACAGATTTTAAATATCAACTTGAAATTGAATGAGATTTTGTTTGAAGCTGCATTATTTGTGTGTGTCAGTGTGTGTATGTTTGTGTGTGATCCAATTAAAACGCCAATGCTTTCCGTATTGAAGTTGGTCATTTGGTTACAATGATACTATACATGTACTCTTTAATTTCAAAAAAAATTCTGTATTACTGTTTACAAAATACTGTAAACTTAGATTAAGAATTTATATATAAAAGGTTATATGATGGCACCTATAGATAGATACCTTTCCCTTGTAAACACATTTCATATTTTTACTATCAAGTGTAAAGTTGTGTGTAGATAGATAATAAAAATAGATATACCAAAACTATAAGTAGATTTATTTTATTATTAAATTTAAACATATATAAAGTATGTGTAGTTCAGAAATATTTTATTAACAATACAACCTGTTTCGAGATTATTCAAACAAGTAATAATCTCTTTTATATATACATTGAAAAAGAATGTGGTTTAAACATTCCATGCTGTTGTACATTATTGGAAAATACATCAATTCTATCAAAATTCACATGCTGTCATCCTCGGATAATGATAGTCTTGATTTTGTACTAGGACATTATTGTCTAAATAAGAAGTTTATGGTGATATAATTTAATTAGACTTATGTCAGTCTATAATTACTTCGTATTTTATTAAACAGTGTTTGGAAGACACAATTTATTTTGTAACTTGTAATGTACTTTTGAAGGACAACCTCCTCTCTAATTTTACTTAAACTGTACCAGAGAAGTCATTGTTGATAAGGGAGGGATGATTACATTATTCTTAATATATAATGAAACTGTGCCGTCATCAAAGGTATCATCAATTATAATAATTACTCTCGGCATACAATCTATTATTATGAAGTTTATTTGCTGAGTCTCTTCGGATGGTGAATGCTCGTTTTGACTTCAATGAATCTATATCCACTATAAACGTATTGTACTAGGGCATATATACCTATGGCGTGGCATTCCATTTAAGAATGAAAATTCGGAAAGATCTGTCTGATAGAAATGATTTGACGTGATCAACTAAGAACTTGTCAATATTTCAGCTAATCATCTGCGTTCTTGATGTTGTTTTCGGCGTGGTAAATCATCAATATATACATGTCCCCCCCCTCTCTCCCTCTCTCCCCCCCCTCTCTCGCTGAGTGTCCCCAGTCCAGTAAAATAATTTGAATCCTACTACAGTGAGAGAAGGCCCAACAATTTAGAGGCAGGCTACCTATCTCATAAATGACGAATACTATATCCAGTATAACTCACAATATAAACGGAAATGTAATCAAAATTAAACGGTGTATCAAATAAAAATTTATTTATAATTAATTACTCATATTAGTAATGCGAGCATATTGTATTTAAAAGTTAATAGGATCATCTGAGAATGATATGGATCTCATGTTTTAATACATTCATGTCTTACAGGATATTTCTTTATTGTTGACAGATCTGATATTATTGGGGGGGGGGGGGAATAGCTACAATGTTGAACGGTTTTGAACATTACATTAACGAGCTCTTTGTGTAAATAAGGAACAATATTTAAAAAGAAATTTGCCAAAATCTGGTCCTGGCATATAAAAAAACACCATTCTGTCAAAAATGATTATAAACTCTGTCAAATGTCTTGGAGGAATCTAACATTATACCACTAATTATGAATAAATCAAATTATTTATTATTCTTTATGTCATATTCATAAGAATAGACTATTACAAAAACAAAATACAAACACAATTGAACAAACAAACCGATATTAAATATACAACATTGTGTATTTACAACTAATATATGCATGTGCAGTAATTATTTTGAGCAGAGTGTATTTAAGATCCAATGTAATTCTGAGTCATTAAATATGCAGATATTTGGGAAATAAGTGTTAATATGTATCATGTGTAAAACATCACATATCACATTGCCAGTGATAGCTAAACTGTCATCAATGTACGTAGATGTAGGGTATAGAAAAAATGGCACCTGAAATTCTTTTTTATTGATTATTGACATATAGTTATTGGGAGTAAGTCCTACTTACAAAAACAATTATACACCTGAAGGAGTGGCTTCCCACATCCTTGGATTAAATGCCAGACATAATTCCGTTGTTGTTTAATCATGATAACATATAGTCATTTAAGTGCTGCTTACAAAACAATTCATAATAGCAGATGTGAAGGAGTGGCTTAATTCCCACATCCTTGGATTAACTGCCAGATATAATCCCTTGGTGTCACGACATAATCTTTGAAAATTGAGTAGTTTATTGCAAACAGATGTATTTCTTATAAATAACAATGAAAATATAATTATCTTTCATTAGAAGGTTTGACTCTGTTAATGATGGAAGTCATAACTAACAACAAAAGTTGGTCAGAAGTTAATTCTTAGATGTTTCATCTAAAACTAAACAGATAACTAAACCTCGTAACCTAAGATGGCGATGTGTACAGTGTACTATTGATTGCAAGGTAACCTTAACCACAATCTTGGTTAATCATGATCCAATGTCATTATTTCCTACACCCAGTAGATAAAGGGTAAGTATTTTGTTTATAGTACACACGTATGATCGAGATACATACCACATTGATTATATAATTGATATTGTATTGTTTACAGAAGAACCACTACCATTAACAACTAATTGATAACAAAGAGATGTGATTACATTGGTAGGATTTGATAAGCCATTAACAAAAGAGTTAACGCGCTTATATAATTGGAAGTTTGGTAGTATATCATCATAAATATATGGGTTGTGGTTGGTAGATTGAGGAACCTGGGAATAACTTATCCCTGTGTAACATTGAAGGTCTCGATAATTTTATTATCATAACCCCAAAGCTGGGAATCATACAGTGGCATGAAGTATGTTTTAAATATTTGATATAGACTATCAAAGTCAATATGTCCGAAATGGGATTTAACCATATTTACTTTACCATTGAAGGCACTCAAACAATCTTTTATATCTGATATATAGAACAATTTTGTCCCAATAACATTGTCAAGATGTTTATTATGCTTAATTAATTCAATAACAGAACCATTAAACTCCACATGTGGTATATGTACACAAGATCTGGAGTCCGATCGACCAAAAAATAAAAACTTATTTTTGGACGAATTAAACATAACATCATAAGCTTGAGCAAATTGATGACATATATTCAGCTTATATTTTAAACTAGAAACTGTTGGAGCAAGAAGTGTAATATCGTCTGCATATCCTAAAGCCCCACAAAAATATTCCCACTGTAACATCCAACTGGCGGCAGATAAACGAAACAAAAATTAATCAATATACACTGTGAAAAGTATAGGTGACAAAACTCCATCCTGCTTTACACCATTAGAGACGGAACATATCATTGACACAGATGAACCCCATTGAAAAGGTATGCTCTGGTTTGTGTAAAATACAATCAGAGAACGTAACATTAATGGACATAACTTTAGAAGTAAACGTAATAGTTTTACATAACTTACTCTGTCAAATGCTCTACTGACGTCCAACAGAGTGACATAAACATCTCTATCATTATTTTGGTAATATTAGACAATTTCATTAACAAAAATGAACACTTCTTAAACCCAAATTGTATATCCGAGATACTAAAAACATCGTGATACTTAATCAGGATCGGGTTATCCAAGACCTTACCGAGAATACTGCTCAGAACAATCGCTCGTTTATTGATTTGCGTTTATTTTTATCTTTTTGGGAATGGGAACAAGTGTTGACAATCTAAACTCTCTAGGTGCCAATCTATGAGATATGATGATAGTGAATAATGGTAATGAAGTTTACGAGTAGCATTGATAAATCCTGACACACCACCAGATTTACCATTTAGGTTTCCGTCATATATCAAACAGTACACCAGACTATAACGACTTGGTTGTTATTGTTGTCAGCTAGGTAGCAGTTACTGTTGTTGTTGTTATCTGTTAGTAGTTGTATTGAGCGTCTTATGTAATGTTATTTACATTAAAGTCTTATATATAATTCCTTTACACATTCTACGTCATTAATTCTCAGCAAATTAATGTGATTTATGTATATGACATTTCGGAGCTCCAAGTATATACTCGTCTTTAAAACTGATACCACATATATCAGTTTATAGCCAAGAAATGGAGATTTGTGTCCTGGTAGCATCAATCTAGTAGAGAGGATGACAGATAAGTTGTCTGTATCTTCCTTCATCGGGTAATCAGATAACTCGAACTTCTACCCCCCGGGTGATTTGTGGTTTTATAAGATGATTTACGTGTATAACTTTAATGGTTTATCAGATTCTGGGACTAGTATTTAACTCAGACACAATGGCGATGTTATGTTCAGCCAATATAAAAAAAGAACTACGGTCGAACCTGTGACCAGTGAGCTCCGGTGGCATAGCGGTTAAGCACCCGGCACTTGGTGCCAACGGTCGCAGGTTCGAACCCCGTAAGAGGTCGAAACTTTTCCAGGGATTAATTTCTCGGCTCACTACATCGTGGGTGGCTGACCACGTTAAATGGCGCTGCCGTCTCCACTGAATTATTTAAAATAAAGGGGGACGTTAAAAACACCCCCTGAGGACGTAAAACACTCTGGCAGTGACCACCCTCAGGGTATTTCGGCTCCATCTTTCCGTACTGCTCCCATGTGAGTGGTGGGGGAGGAAGTTTCTCAACCACTCCAACATAGAGGCTGTGCTGATTAAGCGACAGCCTGGGGATTCTCCCCGAACAACAAAACCAAAACCAAACCAACCTGTGACCGTTGGCACAAAGTGCCGGGTGCTTATCCGCTAGGCCACCGGAACTCACTTGACGGACTGCTGTCATATTTATACACATGATGATTTGTCAGTTTAATTGTTCTATGGACATGAAAGCAAAATATGTTGAAACATTTCCTCAGATGTTGCCGCTATTATAAGTCATATAAACTGACATTTTAGATTAGCATTTTAGTTTTCACATGATTAAGCCCATGTTAGTAACGCAGCCAGCAATCGTGCATGGCTTCTTTGTGACATCGTCGTTTTAACTACAGCTCCAAATGACCTTGATTGGCCAACAGGCGACTGACAAACAGCCAATTAAAAATTAACGCATGCGATAGTTAACATAAACAAAACTACATCTTGACCCCGATCGACATATGGGATGACAAACATGGACATTAGACGGAGATCAAAGGTCGAAGTACGGAGGTTGTCCAGTTATAGAAGAAAAATATAATTTAAAACATAACAATAATTTAAGACAATAATTCTAATTATCTTGTTTATTATATACATCTTACCTGACTATATAGTCACCCTACACAGGATGTATTTTGTTACTACATATATTGTCTCGTTAGATGACAGTAATGTTAGTGATCATCTACCTATCAAAATATTAATTATACTCACGGTTCAACATTACAATAACTCAATACCAACAGAGACTGGTCATAGTGATTCACTTTTCACTAATTGGTACAAGAAATTAAACAACTATTAATATTGTCGTATCTTTGAAGATCAATTATCCGATATCCCAGTTCTCTGTGTTGAGTCCATCTGTGACAAAGCCAACTTACAGACTCAGGTGGATAATTATGTCGATACGCTGAAATATATATTCGTAAAAGCTGCTAAATTGGCCAAAGTGATCCCTAAAAATGTATTCAAACCAAAGAAATACTGGTGTCCAGACTTATCCCAAGTCAGAGACACGAAGACATTTTGCTGGCGTCTGTTGTCTGATAATAGTAAATCAAACCAAGAGAAGGAGAAATATATAAATGTTAGAAAAATGTGAAGAAATTATTCCCTAAATTATCAAGACATTGTGTAACTTAAAAAACACAAGGAATTGTATGAATCTCTGGACAACTTACTGAAAAGGGACATAAATCGCTTCTGAAAAACCGTAAAAAGAACAAACAAAAAAAGTAAATTACATACCAGCATTGAACCAAGTGAATTGTTGTGATATTTCTGCGGCACAATACAGGATAATTCAAAGAACCTATCTCATAAACAGTCGGCGATATCCGCTTGTGTTGAGAACTCTTACAATAATATGTACGACTCAACTATGAAACTTGTCATAACGTCCGACCAAGTCCTTCTTCAATGTATTAAAAGATTGAAAAGAAATAGTTCACCTGGAATAGATGGAATATGTGGAGAATTTCTTATAAACGGCATGTCTGACGCCCTTTCTAGTCATTTATCATATTTCTATTCGTGTATACTCTCTTTTAATTGTGTTCTTGTGGTTTTTAATATCGGTGTTATGGTGCCAGTTCTTAAAAGACCAACCCTTAACCCTATTGTTGCTGCGAATTATAGACCTGTTATTGTATTTTTTCTAAGTTCTTTAAGTTAATAGTTTACCCATGAGATATCTCAATATGTAATAATCAATTTGACTTTAGATCTGACTTCGGCGTATACATTACCTGATGTACAATGACGATTCTTACACAAATGGTATTCTAATTTAGATGTTTTCATCAAATGGGATGGTTATATACACTATAGCACGTATTACTCGTGGTACTCGTCAAGGAAGTATACTTTCACCTGTTTTATTTAACTTATTTCTGTCTGGTTTAATTCTTGAATTATCTCTTTGTGAACGTGTCGTCAACCACTTATATAACTCATTTGCTTATGCTGATGATGTCTCTTTATTTAGTACTACCGTTCCAGGTTTACAAAAATGTATTGATATATGCACACATTATTCATCCTTATGGTGTTTTAATTTCGGCATCAAAAAGACAAAATGTTTGAAGGTATGTAGAGGCTATTGTTGTTTTATGACAACGCCCCAATGGTATATGTATCTGAAAAACAAATGTATACAAAATGTGGAAGACATGGCTATACTGGGTGTAACTTTTAATAATAATAATATTAAATACTACGACTATGTTATTACTCGAATTCAAAAAGCTAAATAAAGTATGTTTTCAATAAGCAATATTGGTATGTCATGTCCAGGTTTAAATACAAAAAGCTAAGTTCACTTATATAAAACTATATGTTTGTCTACTTTATTATATGGTGTTGATTGTCTATCCACGAGTGTCAATAATCTCGCTAAGATTCAGTCATAGTAATTTTCTTCAAGCACTTGGCATAACTGATGCGAATACTCGTTTAAATGAAGATAACAAGTCTTTATTTACCAGAATATTTCAATATTTTATTGATTTTATTTCTCGTCGATTCATTACAATTTATGTTATACAACTATAATTATATAAAGCCAGAGTCTAACGAGTATCTTTTAGTTAAACTTTTAACAAAATATTCTTAAATATTATTGCTTATTAACCTTGTATTGTTCTTGTTTATAGTATTGTTGTATTAACCTTGTATTGTTCTTGTTTATAATATTGTTGTATGTACTTTTATCCTGTATTTTCTCCATTTTATGGAGGTTGAATAAAATAATAATATTATTTATATTCAAACAATTCTATTGATATTGTTTGTACTAATCTCAGTTATCTCTATAAATACCTGTACATTAATGGCAAATGTATTACTTGCTCCTTTGCTTTATGGTGAATATTGATCTCAGAAATATTAAAACAAATTAATGTCGTACAATGACATCAAAGTCTCTTGTACATTTTCATTTCAAGAACATACCAGAAAGTACATCTAGTTCTTACAAGCAAAATGTAAACACTGTAGCGTGTTTATATCGGTATTATACAGGTAACTGAGTAAATATTGATGAAGAATCACATTCATGTTTGTGTTGTATACATTGTAATTATGATTACTTTACAATGTAATCGTAATCGTGGTATTATCAAGTAATCTTGGTCAACCCTGTTATATAGTAACATATAAACCTCTTCTGGTATCTATCATTACACCATTCCTTGATTGGTTGAGACGTTTATTTAACATTATACGTTTATACCATTTGTATAAACTTAAACTAATACAATGTTGAAATGAGAATGTCAAATATACAACATTTATATTAAAGACATTGTCTTGATAAATAACAATGTAAACAGATGTTTATTGTTGATATAATTTGAGGTTTCATTAATCATGGTAGTATATATGACGTCATCTTGTCTCTTTATTGGTGGACATGTATATGATATTATGTTTATAATATGTGTGAATAAAATTATAATTTAAATTTAGGCACATTCTGTAGCTAATAGTTGTTGACGGGTCTAGATTGATCTTGGCATTCATAATTATATTAAATTATGTAAATCAGTCACATGATAACCCAATAACATCAATGAGTTTAATTGTTATTAGATACAATAAAATGGTGTTTTGTTAGGTGATCCATACCGTATTGTATTCTTATATATATATATATATATATATATATATATATATTCCATGTTAGTCAGGACGGTTTGTATGCTATCTTTTTACAGGATTAATGTTATTGTTAAAATCATTGTCAGGAGTGATCCAGGTGAAGAAATATTTGACCTAATGTAGGTCACAAAACTTCGCGCCATCTTCATTTTTATTCTGACTGAATAAACTATCACGAGTTCTATTTAACATAAATACATTATTTAAATCACGGTCTGGTAGCTTCGTATTTGTAATAATAGTGGCGGCTTATGACACAACAATTCCTCCTACAACAAGTGGCGGCTTATGACACAACAATTCCTCCTACAACAAGTGGCGGCATATGACACAACAATTCCTCCTACAACCAGTGGCGGCATATGACACAACAATTCCTCCTACAACAAGTGGCGGCATATGACACAACAATTCCTCCTACAACAAGTGGCGGCATATGACACAACAATTCCTCCTACAACAAGTGGCGGCATATGACACAACAATTCCTCCTACAACCAGTGGCGGCATATGACACAACAATTCCTCCTACAACAAGTGGCGGCATATGACACAACAATTCCTCCTACAACCAGTGGCGGCATATGACACAACAATTCCTCCTACAACAAGTGGCGGCATATGACACAACAATTCCTCCTACAACCAGTGGCGGCATATGACACAACAATTCCTCCTACAACCAGTGGCGGCATATGACACAACAATTCCTCCTACAACAAGTGGCGGCATATGACACAACAATTCCTCCTACAACCAGTGGCGGCTTATCACAGTCATTGGAATATGGCCATTGTACAGAGATATATAATCTTTTCTATTTTGACACATACTGGAACATGAAAGTGTTGCCATATATGCCATAACTAAATAAGTTTTTACCAACATTCGCATGGATATCCAAACCGAGTTGCTAAGATGAAAGAGATCTGGGTCGAGCATTAGGAAAATAGATCAAATCCAGAGTTCTGGCACAAAACAGTTTTGTGGTGTCCTGATAACTGTTAAGGTTTAAAGATAAAACTGATTCATCAGTTATCTATAACAAAAAAAGTCTCCTCTCGTGAGATGAAGTGCTAATTCTATGAGACTCAAAGAAGAGTAGACCTTATCTATGACGATAGATAACTCCTTTAACAAATGGCTTAGTAACACGATCGGAACTTATATACAACCTTCATGGATCTCACCAAGGTCTTCAACATCATCAGTATCGTCATCCTCAGTATGAGTTAGAAATTTTTTTCATATAAACAGCTAAGTTAGGACGGGTTCTGTTTCTCATACTTCACATCATCCTTTTCTCAGCAGTAGTGTCTGATCCACGCAGTATTGTCTGATTCCCTCAGTGTTGACGGATACCCCCAGCGTTGACTGCTCCCGGAAGTGTTGCATGATCCCCCCAGTATTGTTTGGTCCCTGCAGTGTTGTCTGATTCCCTCAGTGCTGTCTGATCCACGCAGTGTTGACTGCTCCCGGCAGTGTTGTCTGATTCCCTCAGTGTTGCGTAATCTCCACAGTGTTGTCTGATCCTTTCCATGAAAAACGGAAGACCTCTAGATCAAATACTATAGAATACATCTGGCACCTATTACGAAGGTAAAAAACAGACATCAGCTTACAAGTTCTCTACTGGATGTGACATTCTTGGCCGTACACAGTCAGTCAGAACCAAAACACTGAACTCGTGTATCAACCTACCTCTGGGAATACTTAACAGTGAAGGGACTATCTAGATTATGAACATAGACAACTTTAGCATCGCAAATGCAAGCAGTGTATCTGGAAGATTGTGTGGCAATCGTGAAAGTAGGACAACTGCCCATCGGACAAATGTTCACCGGACAAGTAGGAGAGTGGACAAATGCCCATCAAACTAAATTTAACAAAACATTTTTTTTTACATTTGTTTAAATTTTTATTTTTATATCATGGATGATAGTAATTTTTTACTTGAAAATATTAAAATATAATGTCAACATTTTCAAATATTCCCAATACTACTACTACTATTTTTGTCAACTGACTTCCAATTAAAGCAATAGATTTTCAATTAAAGTACTTTACGATTTAAATTTAAATGCAGCCTTTATAACCGATGTAAATCGAATGCAATGAACTTTAAAAACAAGAAGATTAAAGTCATTCTACGTTGAAATTATTGTGTCTTTTATCAAAGCCATGTAATTTTTATGTTTCTTTGTATCAGTAATTGCATTTTTTATTGTCCCATTTAAATTGTATCCACGATTGCAATCATATAATGTTCAGGGCTTCGTTCTTTGCAATCATGATTCAGAATGTAAATAAATGAAAAGAATTCGTTTAATTTTGTCGTTTATTTTATTAATTTTGTCCTCTTATCGGCAATGATTGTGGGAGTAGTAGGACACAGCTACCTGAGTGTCGACTTAATGTCTCTCAGGCTATTCTACTTCCAATGGTTGTGGGAGTAGTAGGACACAGCTGCCTGAATGATTTGCTCGCTACTTCCAATGATTGTGGGAGTAGTAGGACACAGCTACCTGAGTGTCGACTTAATGTCTCTCAGGCTATTCTACTTCCAATGGTTGTGGGAGTAGTAGGACACAGCTGCCTGAGTCTCGACTTAATGTCTCTCAGGCTATTCTACTTCCAATGGTTGTGGGAGTAGTAGGACACAGCTGCCTGAGTCTCGACTTAATGTCTCTCAGGCTATTCTACTTCCAATGGTTGTGGGAGTAGTAGGACACAGCTGCCTGAGTATCGACTTAATGTCTCTCCGGCTATTCTACTTCCAATGGTTGTGGGAGTAGTAGGACACAGCTGCCTGAATCTCGACTTAATGTCTCTCAGGCTATTCTACTTCCAATGGTTGTGGGAGTAGTAGGACACAGCTACCTGAGTGTCGACTTAATGTCTCTCGGGCTATTCTACTTCCAATGGAATAAATGATCCCTGAAGCCGTCGTTTATGAGGTTTAACAACACAGATTCCCCTCACTCACCCACTGTTTATGGATCAGTACACTCTCGTCTGAACCTCCACGAGAAGGACACTTTTTCGTGACTCTATTTCAGACACACAATCCACAAAATAATATAATTCTTCAAAACATATTTATTTTTGGGTGGACCACTGAAGATAGCCGCACACAAACTTAGAGCCATTTATTATCTAGTCCGGAAATTTTTTTATTCAGTAGGATATATATATATATATATATATATATAATGTTTAAGCTTTATATTTTTATTACAAATAAATTAAGAAACTGTATCTAAACATTTCTTCCATATATATATATATATATATATGTAAGATGTCAACCACATCTTTCGATAAAATTGATAGACGTGTAAAGTTTATTGTAAGATCCAGACAGATCTAGGTCACGTCCGTAAATAACAAATTTATATACACCATCTTCAGGAATGTTAAACATCAATTTCCGTTCCGGATAACAGTTTTGGATTAGACCTCTGATAGGAATCATCCGCCGATTGGTAATTCTGTACACGAATACTTTAAGATCTAAGCCGGTTATAGACTTAACGGCTAACACAAACAAACTAGAGTCACGTGGTCTAATGGGAGATATCGAGAGATCAGAGAGAATATCATGATTGCTGTATATTTTGTGGATCAGAGGACATCTTATTATTGAAGACTGAACTATCAACAGGGAGCTGATCACGTGTTCTCTGCCAGTGGTGCCACATAGGTATAGTTCTACGAGGAATGTTGAAGGGAAAGACGGCGTGAGATTGACCTGCGCCGTATTGAACGCTTCATCAAAGGTCAAGGACGTCAAGTCGGCGACGAGTAGATCGGAAGCGAGCTCGCGAACGATGACAAATAGACTGTTGACGGTTAGCCGGAACTTGGCTGAATCACAGCCCACCTGGATACTGTAGGTACTTCCTGTGGAAACAATGGTGACCGCCTCCTTGATACTACACGTAAATTGATACAAATGGAATATTGATCCAAATTTTGGCTGATTTTCAAAAGTGTTCAAATCGATAATATTTTCTTCTAAGAGCTGCCATCGGGTCTCCAATGGTAGATGATCTCCGATGAATACCTTCGGGGATGTGAACAGATAACGTGATGTGGCATGTGACACAAATAAGCCGGTACGCCTGCTGAAGTAGCCGCTATCCCATGTAGGATCTACAAGTTTCCATTCCTGGCCGACGTATACTGCTATCCATTGATGGTTAGGTTGATTAATATTGAATTTGTCTCCAGGTAGGTAACCACAACCCTTCACATGACCATCTACCTTAATACAGGTAATACCTGAGTACCTGTATAATAAATAAGTTTAATTATAATTAAAAGTAGACTACATTCAGTGGATTGCACTATGATCATGATAACATGATATTGAACTGTAGAGAGAAATATAATATTGGATAGATAGATAGATAGATAGATAATATTTAACACACACAAACACACACACACACACACACGCACAAACACAGAGAGAGAGAGGGGGAGAGGGAGAGACCCATTATCCGTATATTGATCGTCACTTATCACTCGCTCATCAGTCGTTTAGTGAGACTCCCCGTGATGCATAAAAGGTCACGTGATTTTAAATATATATATATATATATATATATATATATATATATATATATTGGCGAACAATCACAACAACCCTTATGACGGCTAAATATAGTCTATATACAAATGTCGCCATGCAAAATGTATGAAACCACACACACACACACACACACACACACCTCAAGTTGTTAACACTCACCAACTAAAAGTTTTAGTTGCTTATCAATCATATCAATTAAACAAATTATTGCAACACACAAATGTAGGCTCCAAACATTTGACATTCAGCTAACTTTATACTTTATAGCTATCATATCTCTAAACATATAGCATTAGCATTTTGAGCATCAATATATAACAGATTCTTAAGTTCAGGTTACATCTAGAGAGTAATGTATATTTTTAAAACAATTGTACTAAGAAGCCTTGCTGTTAGATTATAAAAAACAGTATAATTAACGTATTACCTGCACATGTGATACAACAGATCGGTGAATCCTGTACATAGAGCCTTTTGTGACGTCAGAGCTTCGATTGCGAAACAATGATCATCTAGTTTTGTCGAACGGATAATCTCTGACGTGTCAGAGTCAACTAACACCCTGTACTTATCAACGTCATAACGGATGTTTGTCGTTATCCATGTGTAAAATATCCGGATCAGT
The DNA here is from genome assembly GCA_025642065.1 of Paralvinella palmiformis. Taxonomy (NCBI): domain Eukaryota; kingdom Metazoa; phylum Annelida; class Polychaeta; order Terebellida; family Alvinellidae; genus Paralvinella; species Paralvinella palmiformis. The sequence goes on along the minus strand of JAODUP010000974.1, from coordinate 194,276 downwards.
TCATCTGGTTCACATTGTCCATGTTTTCTCTGGATCTTCTTCCAGAGTTCTTTCAGAATAGATGAAGAATGGCCATGACATAGGATGATGTCACTTCCTGGATCTTTCATCTCTGAAAATAAATATGCACGCACGCGAGCGCGCATACACACGCACACACACAACTATATATATATATATATATATATATATAGTGAGAGAGAGAGAGAGAGAGAGAGAGAGCAAGACTTTTGTATTATAAGTTTTACACGACATAATATTGAAGATGATCTATATCAATAATAAATATCATATATCAGGAGTTGTAAAACGTTAATATACATCAATAAATAAACAACACTCAAAACTGTCCTCAAGCTTATAATTGAACGTTTATCCTCAACAACAGTATGATTAGAAATCCAGACATAGATTGCAGCAGGCCGCGAATGTGGATATCATCTGGATACGCCATCGCCCGATCTATATCTAATTTAGGATACCAGGATTCAATTTTCCGGACGGTGAGTGGAGATGTCTGTGCCGATGATAAACAAACCGGGATACAGTAACATCATCTAAATAGTCAGCCTCCTCATATTCTAATCCGTTGACGTGATATAAACATTAGTCGTACAAACCTAAACTGTGCTCACGTTTCTTCGTTCTATCCAAAATGAATACAGTACAACCTCATCGTAACTATACCGTGTGTTCGTTGTCTGAAATATTCTGGCGTCTACTAGCCATGTCTACCTCCTTCCATTATTCGACCCACCCCCTCGGCTTACCACTTTACTTCCTAGAAGCTGATTACAAAATCTTTTCTTTACTCTACTACAGCTATATACCTGCCTCAGGTCCACTACCTCCGTACCTCGTGAACCACAGACTGCTAGCTCCTTCTCTTCGCTTCCCGCCTCGAAACAAGATTAACAACAGGTCTGAGGAGGGGGGGGTCGAGGTGGAGATGAAAAATGGGCGAAGGTGGGCAGCAATATGCCCAGCTACGTCAGCCTACCCACGTGATGTCCCACTGTTGGTCATTACAGCAGCGGAGAGAAACCCGATATGAGATATCTTAGCGCGAGCTGAGGGAGAGTGTGGTAAGGACATGGCATTATCGTTGTTGACAAGGTGACATGGACTTAGCCTATTTCTGTTGGTCACCATCGACAGTTGCGGATACAAATCGATGTACACATCTGAGTAATGACCATACCACCACCCCACCCTCCAGTCACAGGCCTGCAAACTGTTGCTTTCATTGTTAACGAAGCAGGTGAATATAATATAAACGGCAGGCGCTGAAAACTAACAGACCATTCGAAATTAATGTTATAGACTTAACACAGCTGCTCTAGAGAATTACATGTTGTTGTTGTTGTTAATGTTGATGTTATTATTGTGCAACCTTAAACGGGATATCATTGATTTGGAGTAAGAACCTTACTTGTTTCTCTTATATCTTAACTCATATATAGACCTATACAGTCCATCGCCATCGCTAATTCCTCAAGGACCATACAATCTCTGGCTGACCATCAATCCGGATTAATCTAGACAGTAATAAGCTGATGTATGACTTACAGTGTTAACTCCATGACATCAGCATCAGTATATCAGGATAATGACGTCATGTTGGTGGTACGTTATAATAATAATAATAATAATAATAATAATAATAATAATAATAATAATTCCATGGAAACTATCTAATTAACCGAACAGAGCCTTCCAATGGCTAAGTTGAAAGAGCGTTGGGCTATAAACCTTCGGGTTGTGGGATAGAGTTCGACTCATAGCTCTGTTTTGAGGATATGTTTCTTCCCTCTCAGCCATATATCACAGGTGTGACCAGTACTGAAGCTAAACAACTCAACTCCAATTAGACAAACGACAATAACAATATCATATTATAAGAGATTATGTGTCTTGTTTTGTTTTATTATGGTTTATTATTGGGGGGGGGGTCCAGAAGAGATACCTAATAAAACTAGCAGATGAAACACTAACAATGTAAATCTTCGATGAAAGTCATAATGACATAAAACTGTCAAAATATTATCTATTTTAATTTAATTATCGATCCACATAATGTAGAATTACAACTTTAGGTATTTAACTGATCTTCAGGTATTTAACTGATCTTTGGGTATTTAACTGATCTTTAGATATTTAACTGATCTTTAGATATTTAACTGATCTTTAGATATTTAACTGATCTTTAGATATTTAACTGATCTTTAGATATTTAACTGATCTTTAGATATCTAACTGATCTTTAGATATTTAACTGATCTTTAGATATTTAACTGATCTTTAGATATTTAACTGATCTTTAGATATTTAACTGATCTTTAGGTATTTAACTGATCTTTAGATAGTTTTAACTGATCTTTAGATAATTAACTGATCTTTAGATATTTAACTGATCTTTAGGTATTTAACTGATCTTTAGATATCTAACTGATCTTTAGATATTTAACTGATCTTTAGGTATTTAACTGATCTTTAGGTATTTAACTGATCTTTAGATATGTAACTGATCTTTAGATATTTAACTGTGTGAGCCATATAACGAATTTCGGATATTATTGTTGTTGTTTTAATGTATCTTCTTATAAAGGGAAAATAAAGTTAATGAATTAATTACATGTCAACTGGAGTTTATTAATCTGATAAAGAGTAATTCTAACATTGTCTGATTCATTAGATTAAAGAAATACTATTAATTCGGTATTAAAAGTGGTCGTGTTTATAGGTAATGTTGTCTATACTAAAGATCTTCATGTATACCAAATTGATATCATTTTGTCAGTAAATGGCTCATCTTTAAAGACAGTGGACGTTGATAAATGTCTACTATAAATGCTGTGCGCAGTTACTCTCTTTCCTGTAATTTTATTATAATTATCTTACGAAATACCCAGAATTATGAGTGGTGTCATTACTAATTGTGTTTAATCCAGTTATAAGTACACTTCCGGTGAGGCGTATAGGAATCTGACATAATTAGACAACAGTGTCATTTATTTTAGGTTTAGAGATTATGTTTCTGTGACAGTACCATAAATCTAACATATTGTTGTTGGAATACTCATACAAAGACACGGATAAAAAAGAACATGGATCTACAACAAAAAGTAGAACCACACGATCCCGTCAACCATCATAGAACTATATAATCGTGACGTCATATTGGCATATTACGTCTATAAATACCACATGTGCCATCAGTGACGTCATAATAGTGCGTTGTTACTTCAATAGACAGTAGATTATCTCTATATCGCTCTCTCCTCTTTGTTTTATCGAGGTGTGTGTGTGTGGGTGTGTGTGTGTGTGTGACGTTTTGATTCCGTTTGACCTATTTACTATTTACAGTAAACACACACACACACATATATTGACAGAGACCATTTTTGTCACTTAGACCCTTGTACCATTAACTCCATACATCAATCTGTCTATCTGTCACTTCCTTATTTCGTCCTCGTAGATGTTCGTACATTAATGATATGATGTGATAACATTATCATGTTGACATGTAATAATATAATCATGTTGACATGTTGTGATAACGTTATCATGTTGACATGTTGTGATAACGTTATCATGTTGACATGTTGTGATAACGTTATCATGTTGACATGTTGTGATAACGTTATCATGTTGACATGTTGTGATAACGTTATCATGTTGACATGTTGTGATAACGTTATCATGTTGACATGTTATGATAACGTTATCATGTTGACATGTTGTGATAACGTTATCATGTTGACATGTGATAACGTTATCATGTTGACATGTTGTAATAACATTATCATGTTGACATGTGATAATTCGTGTTTCTTACAATCGACAACACTTACTCTAATATTATAACAGTACACCACATGGAGGAGAGATCATTGACAGTCTATGTGGACACGTTGTAGACATTGGGAAATGTGATTAGTGTCCATTATAAAGAAATATAATATTTTAAGGAAAATATGCCTCATGGAATCTTAGACTATGAGGTATAGAGGTTCAGTCAATAGAGTGATGGTCTAGATTGACGGATATTGTAAGATGAGTGGGGAGGGGATATTGTATTATAGTGGTGGGGCAGCATATTGTATCACGAGATGATGAGCATGGTTTTGTATTATGATGGTGGGGAGCATATTAAATCACGATGGTGGACAGGCTGTTGTATTAATGTGGAGGCAGCATATTGTATCAAGATGGTGGGCATTATGGTGGTGGGCAGCGTGTTGTAATACGATAGTAGCCATAATGTTGTATTATGGGGTGGGTGGCATGTTGTATCACGATACTGGGCATGATCTTTTACTGTGGGGGTGGGCAGACATATATCACGATGGTGGGCATAATGTTGTAGTATGGTCATGGGAAACCATGTTATAGTATGATTGCGAATTATAATGTTGTTTTAGTATGGTTTAACAATATTCATTACGTTAAAGTAATACTAATTGGACTAATTTGATAATAAAAATATTACTTCTGAGTCACACCATAGAATAATATTTAATCAATAACATATTTGTGTGACCCCTAAAACTGGTCACGTAACAAATAAATATACCAAACACGTTGCTAATTACATTAATTGATTATTCCAGTCAATACCATATAATATATTTACAATGACTACAATTATACTCGATAGATAATTAGTATAACGTTCTATGTATTAAAACATCACATTACATATAATAAGGACTCTCGACCTTAATATGTTGTTATAAAATACACCAATACATCTATCTTGTCTTCTCAAAAATGCTCTGACATACCTGTGTATGACATGGTCTTGTTATTAATATATATAGAAGTATATAATTCACCAACAAACTCCCAAACAAAATATCCTACATTTCCTCTTTTGAAAGCGCATAGACGCCATTTTGATTTGCATATTCATGAGTTTCAGCGAACACCAGACGACCTTTGCCGAAGGTGACGTCATTTATGGGAAAGCCGTGTCATGGTGTCTCTCTATTTATAGTTTCAGTGCTCTATTATTTTGGGTTGTTTTCATCCCGACGCTTCATTGTAAAACCTTTTAGCTTTTTTCATTGCGACATAATTAGCAAATAAAGAATTTTTGTCACCCGTGATTGAATGTATTAGAGTTTTAATTTCTCATACGAGATTTCTAAGGTTTACGTCATTAGCCAGAAAATCCCATTGTAATCCTACTTTGTAAACATCTAAGAACAAAATCGTTCTGAAACCGGAAATTGTTAAATATTGCTGTTTTAAGACTACTTTTGAGTTCATGGAATGAACAGCCTCCAAAGGTAATGAAAGATGAAGTAATCTTCTGATATAGTACGTCTACGTTTAGAACCCAGATGCTAGAAGTATATGACCAACCACGCTATATGTTAGGGCATAGAGACATCCGACCTAAAAACAGAAGTGATTGACATCCTGTGATGTAAACATCAAGGAGAAAATCTCTTTTTCAATTGTTTTGATACAAATTTGATGCAAATAAAGATCTGTATATTAAACAAATTATACACCTTCCTTAATTATTAAGATCGATATTATTATAAAAGGTGGTCTGTTAGGACAGGTTTATTGTTTTGTTTTGTGTATGACATCGGAGTGATGATGTTAATGATGATTATTATGAGAACTTTAGTTGTTGTTGTTATTGGTGTTGTTGTTATTGTTGTTGTTGTTGTTATGTTGTTGTTGTTGTTGTTATTGTTGTTGTTGTTATTGCCGCCACAAACTCTACCACTACCACTATCATCATCATTAATACCATCATCACCACTATCATCATCATCATCAATATCATCATCACTACTATCATCACCAAATAAAGATGTTCTCCTCATCCTTTCAGTGATCGTCTGTGTAACACTATGACAGTCAACTGTAAACTGTAAACTCTGACAGTCAACTGTAAACTCTGACAGTCAACTGTAAACTATAACAATCAATTGTAAACTATAACAGTCAACTGTAAACTATAACAGTCAACTATAAACTATAACAGTCATCTGTAAACTATGACACTCAACTGTAAACTGTAACACTATAACAGTCAACTGTAAACTATAAAGTCAATTGTAAACTATAACAGTCAACTGTAAACTATAACAGTCAACTATAAACTATAACATTCATCTGTAAACTATGACACTCAACAGTAAACTGTGACCTATAACAGTCAACTGTAAACTATAATAGTCAATTGTAAACTATAACAGTCAACTGTAAACTATAATCGTAAACTGATAACTAATACTGTAAACTGTAAACTATAACTGTCAACTGCAAACTATAACAGTCGACTGTAAACTATAACAGTCAACTGTAAACTATAACAGTAAACTGTAAACTATAATAAGCAACTGTAAACTATGCTAGTCAACTGTAAACTGTGAACTATGATAGTCAACTGTAAACTATAACAGTCAACTGTAAACTGTGACAGTCAACTGTAAACTGTGAACTATGATAGTCAACTGTAAACTATAACAGTCAACTGTAAACTGTGACAGTCAACTGTAAACTGTGGACTATGATAGTCAACTGTAAACTATAACAGTCAACTGTAAACTGTGACAGTCAACTGTAAACTGTGAACTATGATAGTCAACTGTAAATTATATAGCAGTCTAACTTGTAAACTGTGACAGTCAACTGTAAACTGTGAACTATGATAGTCAACTGTAAACTATAACAGTCAACTGTAAACTGTGACTGTAAACTGTGAACTATGATAGTCAACTGTAAATTATGATAGTCAACTGTAAACTATAACAGTCATCTATAAACTATCACAGTCAACTGTAAACTGTAAACTATGACAATCAACTGTAAACTTACTATATTCTCGAATATCCGCGTGCGTGCGTGCGTGCGTGCGTGCGTGCGTGTGCGTGCGTGCGTGCGTGCGTGCGTGCGTGCGTGCGTGCGTGCGTGCGTGCGTGCGTGCGTCAAAGAACCGTAACTGGTAAATTACCATTCGGGTTATTAATTTTGACAATCTGTAGATCTGATTATAAAAATATCTCGTAGTTCTAGACTAGTAGATGAAACCTGAAGATCAGAAGCTAATTAACTCAAGGTAATTATTCATAACGAACGACATTTTGCTAATAACATTTCTCTTATTGATAATTGATAAATTGATAAGAATTTCAGTTTATTACTGTAACGTTTTGGTTTGAGCACTTAATGTCGTTTTGTAGTTTGTGGATTTATCCCCATACTGTCCCTTACTGGACACAGCCAAACATAGTGTCAATGTCACTGACCTATAATACATTGATCCAGAATAACAACAACCTGGTGTACTCTTTAATTCTTCACAAATAAAATCAACCGGACAACGTTTTGGGGGAGAATATTTTATATAACTGTATTATAGCTAGTCATGTCAGAGTGACCCAAAACAAGTGACTGGGCAATATGTTGAATCTTAAAATATTATTAATTCATGAACGTGGCGACATCTTTCGGACTGAGTCTAAACTACTGAACGTTAACACTACGTTAACTTCTTTATATGTAACCAAGATATAGCGGTATACCCAAGTTTGAATAATTTATATATATATATATATATATATATATATATATATAGTGGCATTTATTTAAGGATTAATACTTATATTGTTGAAATATTCTTAATACAAATAAGACATTTAAAATGAGGTTCCATAACAGCGTTAATTCATAGTTTAACTGAAAATGTATAATTTCAGCATTTTGCTATTACAGTCTTTGAGACTATTTTAAAATTTATTTTACGTGTAAATGATCATTTCGTCGAAATACAGCTTCTAAAGCTATCAGTACAACTGAGAATAGTCATTTAATGAAGTGTGCAGACCACACACACACACACACACACACACAGACAAACATACACACACGCCACATAATGAAATTACCATGTATAATTAATGGTGTTACCTGTGAGTTAATTAAAGGAGTTAATTAGATGATGTTAGATGTGATGAGTCAGTATGACATGATAATAAAACATTCCTTTAAAATGATTTCAGAATAGAGATAATAACATATAAGTAAGTCAACATATATTTCTTATTTCAGTTACAGATACAGATATTGTATTACTGTTACAGATACAGATACTGTGTTACAGATACAGATACTGTGTTACCGTTAGAGATAGAGATATTGTATCAAGTCTATCCTATAATATCTCCATTTACAAATGATACACGACTATAAAATAAACTGTATCCGTGGTCTTTGTCTTTGATGATACACCAAGAGACAATACGAGACATTAACATTTAAAGAAGTAACAAAAACATCTTAAAATGTCCACATTAAAAATTAAATGTTTCAAATCATATCTAAAAGAAATCGTTCATTATTGAAGACTATACGTGGATGGTATAGTCAGGATGTTGATGATAGGTAAGCATGGATCCAGACAGACAGACGATGATTGGTGTTTTTACGGCCACGTCTGTACACAAGTTAGGCTAAATGGGCCGAGCGAGCTTCTAATGTAATGAAGTGTAGTCAAAGATGAAACACCCTTCAGATATGCCTACGCCGAGATTCGAACTCAGGTGGTAGTAATATATGGTCCAACGCACTACCAACTAGACCACGGAGGCACCCGACAGATAGACAGACATATAGACAGACATATAGACACATAGAAAGGCAGACAGACAGACAGACTGCCATAAAGCTATTAATTAACTTTTTCACCTTCCATAAACTCCACAGATCTACTCTTACTTAGTCCATTATAATAATCATTACTAGTTGTGTTACACTACTCTCACCCAACTCTATTCCCACTACCAACTCCTAGTAGTGATACACTACTCTCACCCAACTCATCCCACTACCATCTCCTAGTAGTGATACACTACTCTCACCCAACTCATTCCACTACCATCTCCTAGTAGTGATACACTACTCTCACCCAACTTATTCCACTACCAACTCCTAGTAGTGATACACTACTCTCACCCAACTCATTATACTACCCTCTCCCAGTAGTACTACATTACCATCACCCAGCCCCCTACATCACCCTCTCCAAGTAATGTTACATTAACCATTCCATTACATTACCTTCTGCCACCCTAAGTTTCTCTCGGCTCCTCTATATATCGACCAAAGAGCTATTGAACTCTGAACACTCTACCGCCATAACATGGTTATACCCTATAATACGCTCTCTCTCTCTCTCTCTCTCTCTCTGTGTCTGTCTCTCTCTCTCTCTGTGTGTGTGTGTCTGTCTGTCTCTCTGTCTCTGTGTGA
>JAODUP010000974.1:177500-180000 GCA_025642065.1 Paralvinella palmiformis | reverse complement strand
CTTTGAATGGCTCCTGCTAGTAAGGGCGCTTTATTAAATATACATTATTATTATTAGACCACTTACATAGAGTATTAGACACTCCATAAACTGGACATATGATGTATTAATCAGTTTATTGACAGTACTTTATGTGTATTTTCCCGGATGATGGTTGTACATAAAGTGTACTAGTCTGTATATATGTGTGTGTGTGTGTGTGTGTGTGTGTGTGTGTGTGTGTGTGTGTGTGTGTGTGTGTGTGTGTGTGTGTGTGTGTGTGTGTGTGTGTGTGTGTTAGTGAAGCCATGATAGCGCAGTTAGTTAGAGCGTATGACTTGTAGCGTGGGTGTTCGAGGCTCCTCGACTACAAAAATGTGATGACTGGTTCACTCATCCATAAAATGAGAACATGACAAGATGTGAGAGCTATGTGTTTGAGTAACGCTTTCCGCCTATAATAGCGGCATGCGTTGTATGCTCCCCTGGGAGTTGAGATCGCTGTTGGATTTGAACAGTTCTGAGTCAGGGATATTAATATTGTAAAAGCGCCTTAGAGCAGCTATCTAGCTGAATAGGGCACTATATAAATATCACATATTATTATTATTATTATTATATAGTGTATATAGACTGGACATATTGTACTAGCCTGTCTTTAAATTGTACATGTGATATATTAGCCAGTCCATAGACTATACACATAGTGTACAAATCTGTCTGTAGATGATACATATGAGATACTACTTATAATGTCACTAGTTATATATATATATTATTTATTTATGTTTTAGTTAAAGTTTTTGTTTTATCCAACTTTCTATCACCAAAAGCGGAAGTAGTTTTCTGTCAACAAAAACCGGAAATGTAATGACGTTCCTAAGTCACAGTCAGTCACGCCACCTATCGGACATCGACGGTATTTACAAGGATGTCAACGTTAAAAGAATATATACGGATCTCCGTTCTAGCATTCTGTAGATCTAGGATCCCAACGACTAGTCAGTACGTCTGTCTGTCTGTCTGTCTGTCTGTCTGTCTGTCTGTCCATCTTCATGTCTCTCGATCTTATTTTCTGTCTCTCCGTCTGTTTGACTGTATCTCTCTCTCTCTCTCTCTGTGAGAGCGTGTGTGTATGTATGTCTGTCTGTCTTTCTATCTCTTTATCTATACAGGTAATAAATTATATATCTTGTATTAATAATCATCTAAATTATTCACAATGTTAATAATGTGATACCTACTGATACTTAACAAAAGTTATAAACTTCAAATGCAAAAGTTATAAATAAATAAAGTGGTGTGACACACTCAACTCATGATGTCTGAGTGTAACACACTCAACTCATGATGTCTGAGTGTAACACACTCAACTCATGATGTCTGATTGTAACACTCTCAACTCATGATGTCTGATTGTAACACTCTCAACTCATGATGTCTGATTAACACTCTCAACTCATGATGTCTGAGTGTAACACACTCAACTCATGCTGTCTGGGTGTGACACACTCACCTCATGCTGCCTGGGTGTGACACACTCAACTCATGATGTCTGAGTGTGACACACTCAACTCATGCTGTCTGAGTGTGACACACTCAACTCATGCTGCCTGGGTGTGATACACTCAACTCATGATGTCTGAGTGTAACACACTCAACTCATGCTGTCTGGGTGTGACACACTCGTATCCTGGTGTGTGGGTATAGCACACTGATCATGATATCTGAGTGTACCAACTTCCGATCATGGTGAATGAGTCTAGTACACTATGATCACTTGATCATACAGTCTGAGTGTAGCAAACCTAGGTAATGTCACCAAAGTGTACACCCAAGGGGATATTGTACAAGTATAACACTCCAATGTGGTGGTGTAGTTATGATAACAATGTTCTAGAAACCTAATAATAATAATAATAATAATACATTTTGTTCGTGTATATTTACGATGTAGATGACAGGTTATTGTCATAAGGATCATCATAACGTCTTATGATGTTTTATCTTCAAAGCGCAAAGCCAATTTTGTGTCAGGATTACCCATCTCTCTCTCTCTCTCTCTATAATTATATATATATATATATATATATATATATATATATATTAGAGGATGTGATACAAGTCCATACAAAAATAATATAAAGTATAATATAAACAGTTTTTAGTTTACTATCAGAGTAGAACTTCGACCGGATATCCTTAAAAACTAACTTACCTTGTTACTAATATATTAATGTTTGTAACATTCACTAGATAGAACCACTGTCGCTGAGAAGTGCCTTAGTTCATTCGCCCGCCACCAGCGGCGCCACTATAGCTGTTGAACAGAAGAGACGCCAGTGAAGACTGTGGCTTCTACATTACGGCTGGTGGCTATTTTTAATTCTGAAGACTTCTGTAAGTATATACCCGTGTACTTATAACCCAGATTAACATTATAGTACTGACATCGGAAACTTATCATAAATATATTGTTAAACTGTATTAAAACTACATGACTATATCTACTCCCACCACG
>JAODUP010000974.1:165000-172500 GCA_025642065.1 Paralvinella palmiformis | reverse complement strand
TTACTATCATTACTACTAGTATCGTAGCTACTATAATTACCAGAGTTTTCATCAGATATTTATCCGGAAAAAATTAATTATTTGACTAGTAATAATATTGTAGTGAGGTGGTGACACCTAGTGATGACATGTTGTAGTTTGTTAACATGGTCGGTTCTTTGTTGAGTGTTGGAAATTGTATTATATAATGGGAGGTGGGAGGTAGACGGGGGGGGGGCGGGGGGGAGTCAATATAAGGGTATGGATTATGGGGGGGGGATGAGTCCCAGTGATAACGTGATACTTCTGGATTGTTGATAAATGGTTGCTTCGACGAATATAACTTAAGTGATTCTGTGGGGGTGTGTGTGTGTGTGTGTGTGTGTGTGTCCCCCCTATGTGTGTGTGTGTGTGTGTGTGTGTGTGTTCCCCCCCCCTCTCTGTGTGTGTGTGTGTGTGTGTGTGTGTGTGTGTGTGTGTGTGTGTGTGTGTGTGTGACACATGTTTCTTATCGGCTATGTTATAAACCCACTTTACTAAACACAAGTGACATACGACCTCGACAAAGCAAAGGTCACGGTGCAGTTAACCTTTCACCTACATTCACTTCTCAGAGCGTCAGAAACTGTTTTATTTACACCAACACACACACACACACACACACACACACACCAAGGGGGCGGTCTAACTTGTCGACGTAATTACTATTCCATCACCATGGTAATGACCCGTAGCCATGGGAACATTACCTTAGATACTACAAGCTCCTTCCTTGACAACCATTTTTCATCGTAAACTATTTACAGATTGCCAGTTTTATTTACTACAGGTGTAGAGACAATGGCCCTGGACAGTTTGTAAATCATAAGATCTTCGAAGATTTGTTGAAAGTATGAAGAAAAGAAATATTGAAAATAAAAACATCAACTATACAGTTATCTTTAATTATTGTTTTTAAACTAATCTATTGCATGTTACATCAATATTATAATGAGTTATATAATAAAGTCATCAAGATTTCTTTCTATAAAACTCTAAGGACGTAGCAACAACATTAAACAATATTTGATTGTCCGATTAAAGTAAACTATTTTGTTTTAACAATAAGACATTTCTATAAAATATGAAAATAAATCTTCATCTGGACACATCAAACAATACATTATAATAAAATAAAGAATATCTCTAACGGAAGTTTAACTCGGCTAATTATTATATAATAGACCACACCTAACTTAGCCATCACCACACCTAACTTAGCCATCACCACAGCTAACTTAGCCATCACCACACAAACGCAACACACACATATACACACACATATACACACAGTACAATATAAAATGTTGTATATGTACAGCCAGGTTTAGTGAACTAAATGAACCGAGAGATGTGACAATGATAAGTACATCTGTATATCATCCTAACTCATCAAACTGTTTTGAGGAGCTTCACAATAACAATAATAAATTATATTGAATATCTGTGTCTTAGGAAATATCTTTAAAATTGAATTTTTTGGTTTGTTTGTTTTTTTTTACATAATCCATGTCTAATGATTGCTGATGAAACAACAATTGAGGGTTATTCCTCACCCACACATGAGACATTGTTGTCTGGACGGCGCCCCTCATATTGAGCCTGACTGGGATTTGAACCCAGGTGTTAGAGATCGGTGCGCACTACCTGTTAAATCATTTCTATGATTATTATAACTTGACAATAATAATATTGTTTCTAATCATTTTGTGTAATAATATTAATAATATCTACACTTCTACAATGAAGTGGCTTATTGATTCATTAAATTCCTGTCGGGATCACATTATAAATCTGGATAAAACTAGACGATGACAAATAAAGTCCGGTTGGTGTGATCCTGTTATCGATGTCTGTATCGACGTTTATGTATATAAGCTAGCATGGATATATATATATATGTGTGTGTGTGTGTGTGTGTAGACGTACTGATGTGCGAACGTATGTGCGTGCGAGTGTTTGCGTGTGCGTGTACGCACGTGTTTCCCATTTTGACAAGTCTGCACTATAGAGGATCATATTACACGATTTTCTGATTGACTCACACCCATATTTCCAATCCAGAACAGATCTTACGTCACACAACTCGGTATGACCCGAAAGGATCGGTTAATTAGCAAAATAAACACGACTCTGTGTTTGGTTAACAGACAGTCGACTTCCTGTTAAAGTCATCATCCGGATCAGCATCTGACTAAGAGCGTTAGCTGCTGACAGCTGATCCACACCACTCAGTACTAGTTTACCATTGATCCAGACACTCCAGGTGATACGGTGCTCCTAGGTATGGAAAAATGGGCGTGGTGCTGCCAAAGGGAACTGATTGCGTAACATCTGGATACACCGCTAGGCGTTCCCGGATCACCTCGTTGTAACAGATGTTTGCTAGTGACGGCCATTCAGATTGGTTCATCTTTCATTTTATATCCAGATTGATACATCTGTCGCCGCATATCTTGGCGTGGGTATAAATCAGATGTGTTTCTGGAAATTTCTGGATTTTTAAAAAGTAAATCTTTTTATTTGTTTCCTGGATATAATTGTTCTGAATTCTGCCAACATATGTTGGACTTTCTTATCCTGGATATATATATATATATATATATATATATATATATCATGAAGTCCATAAGCACACCTTTATTAGTTATGTTTACTGACAAACACGTTTAGAAACACAGACACTCACTGACATGTAACGATGTTTTCTCGGTCACATGACACACGATCTTTAATAGAGCTAAATTGCGCACATACCTTCCCACCAGGTGGCGTTTTACTATCATAGGCGTCGCTTACGGTTCCCTCTGGCGGGGAAAAGTCAGACTAGATACTATTTACATTTCATGCTCGATTTGCGAATATCACACACACAGAGACAGACACACACACACACACAGAGAGACACACAGACACACACGCACCCACGCACACAGACACACACACACACACATTAATGAGATATTTAAACCATTAGTTATGTGTAATAAATAGAGTTATATTTAGAGGAATATAAAACTGTAAACAATAAAGATCTGCAAAAATATAGATAATAAACAAAATATTTCTAGAAATATAAATTAATAAAACACTAAGAGGACCCTCTCATGATTGACAACGTGTCATAAATCTTGGATATTATCTTGGATGGCTTAATGGTGAATATAATATGTAAGCGTGAATTGTTGTAAACAAAGATCTTTATTGTAAATAACAATATTCCGTGCATGTGCTCCTTTGAAAGTTTATCTTGTACCCAGATCTGTATCTTGGGTACAGCATAGTAGAATAATTATCCTGGGTCCCGATTTGGGGGGGGGCACAACGAATAGTATATTATAAATTAGTATTAATGTGTGTGTGTGTGTGTGTGTGTGTGTGTGATATTCGCAAATAAAGCATGAAATTATTATGATTGATGTTTTACGGCCAATTTTGTGCACACGATAGGCTAAATGGGCCGAGCGACCCGCAAAGGTAATGAAGCGAAGTCAAAGATGAAACACCCTTGAAATATGTCCACGCCGAGATTCGAACTCGGGTGGTAGTGATCTGTGATCCAACGCGTATCAGTTATGTAAATAATCTACAAATTGTGGGTGATATTCACTCATCCCCAGTAGGGAATCAATTGCCCCGCGACCACCTTCCTTCTTAAGGTCTTCCGGATCAGAATATTCAATAGTGATGATGGTGATGGTGAATAATTAGTATGATGAATATTATTATCCTCATTAACATTTTTTGGTAATTTTTACCAATAATTATAATCATCTGTCCCTCTATGTTAGACAGATCTGAACCAGAATTTGGGGTTTATCTAAACGGGATAGTTGTGTTTTTACATATGTTCTAGAATCTCGGGTCTGTTGAATTGAGTAATTAATATTTAACATCGTACTTGTCATATCTGAGTTCGAAGGACGACTGCCCAGAGAAACATCCCACAATTACAGGTATGAGTAGAAGTCGAACACGCAACTTACAGTTTTTGTAACGCACTGCTCTAAACACTTGGAAGTGCCCGGAATCTGTCTACACGGGACAGATATGTTCTGACATTTGCAAATGTATAAAAAAAGACATATACAGTTGTGTGTGGCCTATACATAAATCAATAGATAAAGTATGATGAGATACCATCTGGACAACGAAAACTGCCGAAATCTATATCTAACGGTCGGCATACGAATGAGAGCTGCTGCCATCTAACGGCTGGAAAAAAAACGAGAGAAAAAAACATGAAGAGTCTCTAATCAAAATCCTGGTTATATCTTCTAAAACGCATTCCAGATGTCGCTTCAGATGTAGATATTACCCCCCGCCCCCATCCCCATACAAACTTATAACGCATCCTTAACACGTCATTGTAACCACGAGGATAGACCCGAAAACTAGAACACATTACTCAGAACGAGGATGACCCACTACGCATGCCCAGTGTGAGGTTCTTCGGATCGCATTTCGAAAGCTCTACGATTTAAAGTAGTTTTTATGGCGGCGAGGCTCGAAACGATTTGTAGCAATAATATCTGGCTTCTGTGGAACGTGCGCGACCCCGGGGCTGACTAGCGAGGAGGGGGGGAGTCCCCCGTCGTGATCACTTATCCCAGGACCGGGTGGCGAAACATTTAGAAGATATATCTCGACGGGGTTTGTCTGACGATTTCTACACCCCCCCCCCCTTCTCTGATCTGGAACCCAGAATCCATACTCTCCGTCATTTTACCTGTTGCCGTCAATCAGACGATATTGCCAATTACGTGCCGCCTGAAATCCAATCCAGATCCGCCGGTGCAAGTCCGTGATGTCGCATGATGTTGCCATGTTTTCTGGATCGCCGACGTCCGTCTGGATCGTGAACAAACTGCTGTACGCCTGGATCGAAAACAGCCACTGGTAACTCGTAGTTAGTAGCTTGTTGGCGGTCGTCTGCCATGTCGGTGAATTGGGCAAAATGTTGATAAAAGTTAGGGACAGGATCTTTGACAATAATTATTTATAATGTGTGTGTGTGTGTATGTGTGTGTGTGTGTGTGTGTGTCTGTGTGTCTAACAGTATAGGCAATTGTTACACTGTAAACTAGATTACAATAATTATATATTACCTTCGTTTGTCATATCAACATCACACGTCCACCATATCGTATCTTGTTACCAGATCCGTAGACCAGCTGATCGGCGTACCTGGCACGGTCCCCTTCCCGAAGCCCGAAAATCCCCCCCCCCTTTCTCTGGATCTAATCTACTCGTATGTATCAAAGGCTCCACACATCAAAGACACGTCACCTTGCCGCTGATTGCCAGCAGACGATAATTGAGAATGACGTTTTCTGAATCTACGAGAAGACCGTTTGATGGATGCCAAACATACTCCGAAAGCGTTGACAATCGGGATCAGGCGGCTAGTCCTTGTTATATCAGACTTGAAAGGATTATCATTGGTCGGCGAGTGGTGATCTGGATTAGTATGATCCGGATTGTGATTAGACTGGTGAGGCTCTCTTAACATACACCCAATACGGTAGTATGAGGGGGGGGGGCATTTTATTAAAGTTGGTGGAGATCATGTTATCGGATAATACGATAATATATTAAACAGCACAGTAACATTTAATAAAGGGTAATGTATTATAGGCGACGGTAGTATAGGGGGCAGCACAGTAGTATGAGGTGTAGCCCTGTACCAGAGAACGTAAATATATACATTATCTGCATTTACTACAAGACAATGTATTATATATAGGTGGTGGAAATCATGATATAAGGGCAGCACGGTATTATAAGGGCAGCATGATAGTATAGGGGCACGGTTGTATAAGGCACACGGTAGTATAAGAACAGTTATAAAAGGGCAGCACGGTAGTATAAGGACACTATTATAGGTGTGGAGATCGTGGTATGGGGGGGGGGATTATTTCGTGGTAGTTGGGGAGCACGGTACTACAGGGGGGCAATACGGCAGTACATACATAGACTAATTAGTATCAGGGGGGGGGGGTCGGATTATTGGCAGAAAATCTATAAAAGTAATATTGAGACAAGTTATTAGTACAATATGTTAGAAGAAGACAAATTGTAACAAAATGGATTATCTATATTGTTATATAATAGTTGTGTGAACCAAACTTAAAATTAGTATGTAGTATGGTAGTACCTAAATTAGGTGTATAGTAAGACGTGGACTGGACCTGTAACACAAGTTCTGGGACTGGATAATAAAATTAAACTAAAAACTGAATTTTAATACAAGGAATAATACAATAATATGGTTAACAATACAATAGTAGAGGGAATAATGCAATATTACAACGAATAATAAATAGAATAGGATGTGAGTGAGTGGGTGGTTTGTTTAACATTTGTCCTGGTTACACACTTACACTATGAGACGCCTTTCTAAAGAAATAACCCTCAAACATAAATATTAGTCTGAATGAAACCCACAACTTGTAAGTTTACAGCGCAATGTCCTAATACAGGAAATAATACATAACTCTAGGACATAATACGTTAGTATAGGACATAATACGTTAGTATAGGACATAATACGTTAGTATAGGACATAATACGTTAGTATAGGACATAATACGTTAGTATAGGACATAATACGTTAGTATAGGACATAATACGTTAGCATAGGACATAAAACATTAATTACTAAAGGGAATAATGCATTAGTATGGGAAGTGATAAACTAGTATAGGTGATAATACATTACAATAGGGAAATATACAATACTATAGGTGATAATACATTACAATAGGGAAATATACAATACTATAGGTGATAATACATTACAATAGGGAAATATACACTACTATAGGTGTTAATACATTACAATAGGGAAATATACAATACTATAGGTGATAATACATTACAATAGGGAAATATACAATACTATAGGCGATAATACATTACAATAGGGAAATATACAATACTATAGGTGATAATACATTACAATAGGGAAATATACAATACTATAGGTGATAATACATTACAATAGGGAAATATACAATACTATAGGCGATAATACATTACAATAGGGAAATATACAATACTATAGGTGATAATACATTAGTACAGGCGAGGGACATAGAAAGCTAGGTATACCACATCAAATATAGAGGGGGTGTCTTATAAAGGTAATATAGATATAATCTGGTAGCATTAGGGTAGTACTAAGGTAACAACAATATGTAAGTAGGAGGGTAGTATACGAACAATTTTAATGAGGTAATATAGTTGAGTTAGGGGTGATAGCACAAAATTGGGGGAGTATCATGATAAATGTTTCATCCCTATGATGTATGCTTCCCCGCTATCTTCACCAGCATCTACGCCCCTAATAAGAATAATACAGTATTAAGAAGGTGTAATACAATAGTAATAGTCCATCTATAACTTGTCCTATTTATCTAACATTATGTTTCCTATCAAGCCATTATGCCGTCTAATGGCGTTAGACATCGTCCCAGGTAC
>JAODUP010000974.1:0-160000 GCA_025642065.1 Paralvinella palmiformis | reverse complement strand
ACTTGTTGATATACGAAAATAGAGGAAGGAAGGGGGGGGGGTCGATGATCAGAGTTAGTGTTGATATATCTAGCTTTAAGATATTATATCGTTAATAGTCAATAGATAACCCATTAGACAACCAGAAATAACCCAGTTAATGATTATAATAATGTTAGATCGTGACAAGACAAGATAATAAACTGTAGATTAACTAATTAATTAATTAAGATAATTAACATACACACAATAGCGTCTGACGGCTGTCTCATGTTTCACCTTTTAGCAAACAGATATCGACATTAATCTGGCTACTAACATTATAGAATGAACTCAGCTCTTAAGTAGATTGATAGTAATTGTACAATAGTACACTCTGATAGAACTAGGGCACAAAAGTGCAAAGAATGGCTAATAAATGACCGCATTTAATTGTTAATATAAGAAAATGGAGAATAAAAGCAAATATTCTTCTAAAGAGATTCATTCTTCTGACTAATAAATGTTTTATATTAGTTATTATATAAGGCTAGAAGGGCCCTCGTTCTGACTTCTGATTGGGTTATATCAACTCTATTATCAACGTAAATATAATATCTTCTACTCGTATATGAGTAACGTTGATAAAGTATATACATTGATTGGTGGCGAACACTAGTTCAGACAGCCCTTATATATTAGTTTTGTACTATTCGGTCTCGGGTACGTTCGCTCACGATATAAAAAGGCCATTCGCCCTTGTGTGTTATTCGCCCCCTAAAAGGGACGAGAGGGGGCTGTTCGTCCTTGATTACAAGAACTTGTGTAGGAGGTACGAAATGATTATTATCAAGATACCATTAGATGACCAAATTTGTTTAGCGAACTCAGTATAATTGTTACGCTGACCACTCATCCACTTTATAAATCTTGACATCAGTGAATGTCAACAAATTATATTAAATCTGAGAAATATCGATTACTCAATTAATGAACACATTTATTTTTGAGGGCAATTCATATGGTTTGTACTAGTGATAGCAACGCCAAAAATAACAACGCAGTTGATTTATTCTTTTGCGGCTTTTGTTAAATAATAAAATAAAATGCAGTTCTTTTTTTCGGAAAATATAAAAATACGTTATACAAATAATGTAATATTGTTATCAAACAGAGACAGAAGCACTTGATGGCGGTACTAATCAAGACCCAATATAAAACAGGGTATATATTTACATTTTTTAAACATGAAGGTAACAGCGTATACGCTTTGTGTATTAGAGAAAGTTTATTATAGAAAGATGACACTATTATCTCTTGAAAGATAATAATTGTTATCCAACTGCCGGTAATCTCAGATAAACAATAAGACGCCATTTAGCACATCCTTACGTACTAACTTAATCGTTTTGTTGTGGGATATAGTATGTTAGGTCACGGTGGAGGAGGGAGGAGCATTCATTATCTATCATCGATGCGCTGACTGGAGGTTCACATTCCGTGAAAAGCGATTATTAAAGACGTCCGGGTTACTCAGAGCTGATAGCGGTTATTTTTATACCAATACTAATTAAACACATACACTTAAATAAATTGCACTATTTACAAACACGACGTTTTATAAAGCAATTAAAGCGACACACCGTAAATGTGTGTGCTGTAGTAACAGAAAAAAACTATAAATAAAAAAATTGTAATTTCTAGCTGGCAAAAAAATTCAAGAAAATACACAAAAAAATACCTAACGTTGTTGGACAACGTTATCAAATATGATTTTATCACTGAATACAGCAGACACATGATAGTATATCAACACGGATATTGTTGACATGTAGAATGCTTTAGCAAGAATAAATGCATCGCTAGAAATAGGATTTCCTTACTTCAGGTCTAACATCTAACGAACGTAAAATGATGTGCAACAAAACAAGAAATGCATCACTTGGAGGAGGGGGGGGGATCGTTTGTAGCACCCATAATAATTACTGTACAGTTTTAGAGCGACTGGGCTCATGCGATTATGAAATGATTCAATATCTTTGTTACATCATTTGGCAGATTATTATTAATAAGCATCCCATTTGTCTTACAAAAAGCTCGTTACACGCGCACCCATAGACGTATACTCGTGGTAGAACAAGCCACTTCTCACTATCTCAACGGTACCCTATTTTCCTGTCCTATTATTATGCCCCCCCCCCCCTCACCACATTTAAGCCATTTTCCTACCCTCAGCTCTGTAAATACATCGCTGGTGGGCCTACCGGAGGTGACGTCATAGGGTAATAGTTATAACCTTGATTGTATGTCTGCGCAGTGAGTGTGTTCTGCGCGCAGCCGTACGCGCTTCCGTACGCCGATTGGCTAGCGCCGACCCCGCCCGTGACGCCTGTATCCATGGCGACCGCGCAGCCGGAAGCGGGTCCCGCGCAGCTAGGCGGGCTGGTCGATGACGTCGTTTGACAAGTGCGCATGAACCCGAGTATGTCGTGGACGGAATGCGACGAGGGCCAACATCGGACGCCAGAAGGCGCCATAGTCGGTGTGGTCATGGAAGCGGCGGCGGATGGTGGCGCCACAGTCTTACCGCAGGACAGAGGCAGCGAATGCTGCTGTGACGTCATCATCATCATGGGTGTCGGCTGTCCATTTCCGGCGTTCGTGGGCACCGAACACGCTGCTGGCGGTGGCCCAATGGGCGCTGGGCATGACATCCCGTACGGATACAAATGATTGTAAAACGTCCGATGGGGGTCAATTTTGTTTGTGTCATAGGTCTTTGTGCTGAGATTTTGAATCTTGTTCCGGAGAATCCTGCTAATAGAACTAACTGAAGGTACATTATACTTGTCACATATCCCGTCAGCGAGCAGCTTGTCGCGTATCTCCCAGGCGAAGATTCCCGGATCCTTGATCTTATAATCCCGAATGGCTTCGACGACCTTGGGAGTGGTGACCCTTGGTTTACTGCCACCTATCGTACCCGGCAGTATGGATCCGGTCTCGTTATATCTGGCGAGTATTTTACTGACGCAGCCGTGCGATACCTTCAGCTGTCGACTGATGTCGCACGGTCGGACTCCCAGCTGTGCCAGCTCGACGATACGCAGGCGGATGGCATTCGGTAATGGACGTCCGTTAACAAAGACGCCACCTAGCTGATTAACTTCACCATAAGTTGGTTGGGATTCTGTAAAACAATAATGACAACTGTTAGTTGTTGATAATAATAGCCCCCCCCCCGATGATAAAGATGATGATGATAATGATGACGTGGTAATAATAATATTAATACTGCACAATTAATATAGCACCATTACTAGGAGCTGTACAAATAATATATAATATAATAATACCTCAAATAATAGGTCTGTAAAAACCAGATAAGAGATTTAAAAGATAATTAGTATTTATTTGTGAAAACGATCTTGAACAGGTGTGTTTTTAGAATAATAATAATAATAATAATAAGGTAGGTAGATAGATAGACAGACATATCAATTAGATAAAGTAAACAGCCGGCGAAAAATAAATTATTCTATTTTATATAAATTATAACAATAGATAAATATAAAAAATTGGTGATTTATTTAATAATATTGATGTTTACTTAAAACACGGAAATAAAATAAATAATTATCTAGACGCGCTTTGACATAAATAGACTCGAATAATGAAAATATAATAATACATATTTATTTTGTTGACATGGTGACCAATGGCAACGTATAAGTGAGCGATAAAGTGATCATTTGTTCAACTTATCACGAGTTGACATGATTTTTGTTATCAGATCCCATGACTTACTCGGCTTACAAGAGTAATTAAATAAAACACGAAAAACACATCATTCGAGAAAATTAGCACGAAAAGTAGCCGCCAAAAAAATCCAAAGAAACGAGAAAGCGAAATAAGTTAATGTTTTATTATTGCGACAGAATAAATATATTAGTTCAATAAGAAATAATATAATTTACAAACTGACAGTTTTACTTTAAGATTTTTTCGTATATCAGATTTCTCAATTATCATAAATAATTGCATGCAATAGTATCACACACACACACACACACACGCGCGCGCGCACACAGACTTAACATTTCAGGGTTTCTTATTACTTTCGTTTATTTATCATATTTCGACGTATTGTCTAATTTTCTCTACCGTAATTCTACATCAGCCAAAAATAAGTAACTTCGACCTCAAAAATGAGTTAAATCCATCTCTAAACTGAGTCCTAAAGTTAAACTAACAACAAGGAAAAACTATCAGGTATCAAGTAATTCTTCATTGGGATGTTCTGTACTATAGCTGTGGTGTGAGTTATGAGAATAAATAAATTATCACACACACACACACACACACACACACATACAGACACACACACACACAGAGAGAGAGAGAGAGAGGGGGGGGTTAAATCTGCCACTCACTCACTCACTTACTCACTCACTCACTCACTCACAAAACAGCAACTGTTCATTAACAGAGCATCAAAAGAGAGAGATTGTAGATCCAGATTAAGACTGACAAGATCTGAACAGTTTTGTGACCAATCAGCTTTATGGCCGAGTACCAACCGGTCGCTCTATATACTCCAGATTAGTGATATTAACTTAATTAAGATGAAGTCATTAACTTGGTGGCGCCCCCTATCGGGGCGCCTGACTCAACTATATCGATAGTCAGGTAGTCACGCCGTGCCTTATCTCCAGAATAAACGTCTAAGGACTTGTCCTAAACGTCTGGATTAATTACTGGGAGTTCTTATGGGAGTCGACCGGACTAGGAGCCGCTAGTGCCGCTCTATCTCAGGATCAGTGCGGCGTGACTGAGGATAAGAGGCGATCCAGATTTCAGTTATTATCGCCCGATAATGCCGTGTATAAGGATATAACCCGCGGACATCAGCACTTCTGATTAGTGGACATTAACTCACTCACTCTCTCTCTCTCTATCACCCACTCCCCCCCGCCCGTAGTCAGTCTACTGTTAATGCCTTTATCCGCCCATTGATGGGGGGGGGGGAGTGTTAGTCATGTATCACCACGCCCTAGGGTATTATCTGATTGACTAGAGGGTATGTTGGAGCGGAGGATGACGGATCCCGTGGGGTATAATATCCGGAGGGAATTATTGTAAGGGTATTCTAGATTGTATGCCATCCCGATAGGCATTACGTCATATGAGGGCAGGTGATGGATTTTATAACATTACATAGGTCATATCCTCTTACACAACGTGTCGACAATAATCCAGAATACGTACACGTAACAGTTCTATTGTGGTCAAGTCTTACGATGAAATTAATTCCAGGTTGAAAATAACAAGTTGACGGATCACTATACTCGCCTCAGGCCATGTCAACATAGCTACGTGCAGTCACATGACCGTGACCCGGATGGACAGGTCGTTCAGGATCTACTGATTTGGATATCGCCGATTTCCAGATATGAGAATAATTTTTGTTTATATGCACCAGGTGGCGTTAGTAAAGCTCGAGCGGTTTGAACGTACTCAGTGACCCACATCAGACAACAATAATCGATTATATAATTGTCACTTTAAGTGACAGCGACCACTCGACGTTGTGACATTATACTGATTGTTAATAATACTGATAACGTATAGAGACTTAGGCTGAAGTAAGGCTGAAGTAAGGTCCAGGTGATGAAGACTCGAGTATCTCAATAGTTAACTATATCTGAGACCTGAATCTCGGATGGAGCAATGACCTTCGTACAGAAGCCTACGACTGGTGGATGGAATATCCAGCAGACACAGACAACACATGGGTTCGAACTCGTAACCTAAATGTTTGTAGTGCAGTGTACTCTCGGCCATCGATTGTCCAAAGATTCGGGTAAGGGTAAGGGAGTAAGCACACACGCACGCACGCATGCACACGCATATATATATATATATATATATATATATATATATATATACACGAGTGAGCAGGAGAGAGTACAGTTATTATATAATACATTAATATTAACCTCAGTGACAATATTAAACACATTCTTCTTTTACATCTTAACGTTCAAAGATAACTTATTAATAACAATTGAATTAAAATATAAACAAAATACAAACTTGAAGGTTTGAATAATACGATATAATAATATTTACACATAATAATAATTATCAATAATAATAACTATGATAATAAACTTGTAGTAAGAGTTAATTACCAATATTTAACTGTAGTGATATTTACTTTAAAATAATAGTAAAATTGGAGTTAAAAGGTTAGTACAATTTCTCATTTTCATTTCGACTTAAAAGTCGAGAAAAAGAAAGTATTACCACATAAAATGTTTAAGAAATGGAAGACATTTAATCGGTAATTAATTAACTGTTGACAGTTGTACGTGTCTCCCGGTAACGCTCTAATTTGAGGTTATTACCGACTAACCACAAAAGTCCCGCAGTAAATACTGTTATTGAGATAAATGGCTTTTTTTTAAACAATATGATATAATATTAATTGTGAAATCTGAGCTACCATATAGTCGATGATTAAATGTTACTAGTAATAATAATAATAATTATTATTATTATTATTACCTTCGCCGATGACTTTTCTGAGAAGGTAAACTTAATAACACTAAACAAGAATATAATTCTTTTCATAAATATGTGTAACTCACTATTTAGTTATAAGCTTTCTGTTGTTTTAACCGATTTAACAATATCCGGTTACATATAAGCTCTATAGGATTGGTGTTAGTTTCGAATTAATTTCGCTGACCGAAATGAGAAAACCGAGCTCGCTGATTATAGAAATAAAACTAACTTTTATTTAGTTTGTTGTCGTCGTCACTCAATAATGTACAATAAAGACATCGGAAAAGATTGAATTCAATCTGTAATCATTACAAGATCTACAGAAAAAATGATTAATGATAAAGAGATGTGTATTCAACTGTCTCGGTGTGTTAAACATTACATTATGACAAATTTATATTATAATTCGAGACAACTGTCAAAATATATACAGTTACCCGGGAGTTGTAATATGTATTAGGTACAATATTGAGGTCGACAGTTACAAATAAAGCTGTCATTTATCAGACATTAAGTTATAAACTGTAGACTTATATTTCTATAAATATTATCAATATCCTTTAGTTGCGTTATCTAGATCGAAATTATATTTCTTATTTTGGATCATGGTTGGTTTAGTAATAAATTACGATATTTGTAATAGACGTAAGTGTCAGTATTTGGCATAAATATCCTAAACAAGTCTACTATCTAGGTTACTAGATGTGTTTACTACAAGATATCACATAAACTTTGGGTAATACTGAAGATATTGCCATCCGGGAGAGTTAGTTCTGGTCTCCAAGGAGAAGTCACGTCCTGGATCCATTACGATAGAGGCATCGCCATTTCATAGGCAGCGTTCGGATATCAAACGCATTATGGATCATTTGAAGCGTTCTGGATTGTTTATTTCAGTCGGCAGTATCCGAGTACAGTGTACACAAACACCGGATGGAGGGATGAACGTCCGAGTGGTGGCGTGCCGAATGTGCTAGCAGACCCGAAGACAATATAGGTTGGCAAGAAAATGCTCGTATGTTCCCTTCCGGATCGACAGGAAATCTGGAAAACAGAAGCACTGAGGCGAATCCTGTTTGTCTCCGGAGAATGGCGGAAACAGTTACAAATCCGGGTCGTTTACAAACGTGCCAAAGCCGAGTTGAAAGCTGGTTGTAGCTTCGGGATCGTCTGTTCGACATTTGGACGCGCTTAACTTCCTGACGACGACTCATGGATCACTCACTTGCTAAATCCCGTAACGCAGATAACAATAATTTTATTTTAAAATTCGCGAATTTAGCTATCTTGATCTATATGTTTATACCTGCATCAGATAGATCCAGAAGAGAAGGATATGCAGCATTATTTTTGAGGCATATGACAAGAACTACTAAGCACAATGACCGGAAGTAGATCTGTTACAATCTGTGATACGTTCATGATTTCTGGATACGGAGAGTTGTGAACCAGTTTCTGTAAAATGACCCTCAGCAAGAGGGAAGATATCTGACAGAGATAAAGATATGTAAACAGGACTATCTGGACACCAGACAGAGTGATAACTACTGATCCAGGTTTGGTTGTGCCCGGATCAGTCCCTAGAGTGGCTTCACGGATTGGGTTTGTACGAGTTTATCCTCAACGGACGTGACTGTGTGTGTGTGTGTGTGTGTGTGTGTCGTGTGTGTGTGTGTGACAGTTTTGCACTGATCCAGAGATCATTAATATAAACATAGTAAAACAAGATCTAGTTAGTGAGTTAGTAGTCACTTCATCTGAATTTAGTTATTTCATCGATGTTTTTCGAGACCTATTAGTGTGTGTGTGTGTGTGCGTGTGCGCGCGCGCGTGTGTGTGCGTGTGCGTGTTAAGAACGGCATAAATTCGCTGATGTATCAATTTGTCCTCTAAACTCGTTGCTTCACCATATCCTCAAAAGAAGGAATTTTGTTTATTTTCGTGTCATAATTCTTCACCTCAACAACATATGATAATAACTAACAAAACATGTATAATGAGCTGTCTAAAACCAAGTCACAACACACCAGTAGAGTACAAGGGCTGAAACTGATGACAGGAGCGTGTACACAGACAGGCAGCGAGTACTCAGAGATGAGTACACGGATCATCCACTCACAGACACTTGCGTCCCTCTCTACTCACCCATGCCAGAGATAATGAGACCTTTTGTGTGACCCTGAAAATTCTGATCTACTCCTAGAAGAGCGCCACCTACTGCTCCTCCTGGCTTGGTCTCCATCCAAGCATGCGCCGCCAGGACAAAAAAGATGGCGACTGCGCGCCCGGCTTCCGGTTCTGCGCAGTCAAGTTCTTGTCCGTGTCTCCGATCTGTGATCTATCTGTCAGTGACTTCTAGTCAGAGAGGTTATTATCTGATTTGGGTCAAAGTCTGACACAAGTCATGTCTTTTGGCCTTCTATCACCCCCAGATGGCGCCCTCTAGTGATCTCTTAACGACAACTCTACTGCCGACCTGCCATCTGATGCCAGCCTACCGCAGCCCGTTCCGGAATATCGGTCACGATCCAGGAGAAATCGTTCCGGCGTTCCGGATCAGCGGCCAAAAGTATCGGCGCTGCGCGGACGAAAAGATTGTCGTCTACTCCTAACGGCAAGTACCAGAACCTGGATCGTCTTCCAACTGACTCAGATCTTGACTCCCTGACTCAAATCTCCGCCAATTGACTCAAATCTTGGTTCTATACACAAAGTGATAATTCGATAATTAGCGGCGCTGATGGGCGCTCGCTGTCCGGATCTGTAGAACTCTGGATCAGTGTCTCCTCTCTCTACACGCTCTACTTGGACTGTGAGACTTTTACAGCACAATGGCTTACCACTTGGATACATTTTCAGGCGTCCATACACCGATAAACAATCCCGTGAGCCCTGCTACAACACGAGCTAGAGAGGTACATCGAACTATTCTCTGATTGGTTAAGAATCTTTGTGACGTCAGGACAGAGTTTTCAGCCAATAGGCAAGTCAGAGGCGTGAGAGTGATTTGATGGATTCGTTCTGGCAGATGTAACTCCTCCCAGTCTCCGGACTGTGCTGAGTTCTGTAATGAGAGGACATGCTTGCTAACAGTACACACATATATACACACAGAGACAGACATATACACACAGACACACAGACAGGGGACACCACCTAGTCCTCTTAGTGACACAACTCGTTGTTCGTCAAGTGTCGTGGAGTGTGTATTGTAGATAAACATTCAGCCACAATCCAGACAAACATCCAGATAAAGATCCAACCACCATCCAGACAAACATCCAGATTAATATCGAAACATCTAACTGGATAGATACATCCTCAACGTGAAAAGATTATGTATAGAGAGATAGATAAAGAGGTAGATTGAGAGATAGACAGAGAGGTAGATTGAGAGATAGACAGAGAGGCAGATTGAGAGATATATATATAGAGAGAGAGAGGTAGATTGAGAGGTAGATTGAGAGATAGAGATAGAGAGAGAGGGGGGTAGATTGAGAGATAGACAGAGAAGTAGATAGATAGAGAGAGAGAGAGAGAGAGAGAGGTAGATTGAGAAATAGACAGAGAGGTAGATTGAGAGATAGACAAAGAGGTAGATTGAGAGATAAACAGAGGGGTAGATTGAGAGATAGACAGAGGGGTAGATTGAGAGATAGAGGGAGGGGTAGATTGAGAGATAGAGAGAGGGGTAGATTGAGAGATAGAGAGAGGGGTAGATTGAGAGATAGAGAGAGGGGTAGATTGAGAGATAGAGAGAGGGGTAGATTGAGAGATAGAGAGAGGGGTAGATTGAGAGATAGAGAGAGGGGTAGATTGAGAGATAGAGAGAGGGGTAGATTGAGAGGTAGATTGAGAGATAGACTTTATCTGATATAATGACACTTTGTTAGAGGATCATGAAGCTACCTCGATGACTTCTTTGATAATTATTATTATAACGAAATCTGAACAGAATCAGTTTTGTATATATATATATATATATATATATATATATGTTTGTTGTTGTTGTTGTTGTTGCTGCTGGATCTTATCATATATTGTTATAATTCAAAGGACAGATTTATAACATGTAAACATCAAGCTTTTTAACACACACACACACGCACACACACACACACGCACACACACACACACACAAATACACACACACAAACACAAACACACACACACAGAGAGAGAGAGAGAGAGAGAGAAGGTTTAATTATATGAAGCTACAATTCAAAAAGTCAAATTTATAAATGTTTTACATATCAACACAATCAACATTTGACTTTAAACACAAACGACTTTTAAAAAAATGGCTGATTCAGTACCATCACAAATCGTCTCGAAACAATATGTTTTCTATTAAATCATCATCATATCATTATCTCAAGCTCGGGTATTTATCTATTGTATCTCACCTGTCATAAGATTATAGGATGAGTAAAGATAATAAGATAAGTGTTTGTATAATAACATGACAAACTGTCTCTCATCAGACTTGATATATACTTCAACTATATTATATAAGTACTTACTGACCCCGATATATATTTATCCTTATATCTCCCTTCTCTGTGCGTGTGTGCGCGTGTGTGTGTGTGTGTGCGCACGTATGGGCGCCAGCCAAACACAGACAGGTCTTATGATGTTGAATTTGACTAGACCGTTTAACCTATTTAAAACCTATTATTATTATTATTATTTTACTGAAAACCATGAAAATGGTGATACGTTTTCGTGTATCAAAATAGAAATGAACACTGTCTGGGGTAGGGTGGGGTGTGGGGGTTGGGTCTCTAGGACGTTTTCGCCAGCGGACGTTTTGGCCTGGAGATTTTGGCCTAGGACGTTTTGGCCTGGAGATTTTGGCCTTGACATTTTGGCCTAGGATGTTTTGGCCTGGAGATTTTGGCCTTGACGTTTTGGCCTAGGACATTTTGACCTTGACGTTTTGGCCTAGGACGTTTTGGCCTAGGACGTTTTGGCCAGCGGACGTTTTGGCCTGGAGATTTTGGCCTAGGACGTTTTGGCCAGCTATTTTTTGAAGATTTGAACAAATTTGTTTTATTTGTTATTTTATTAATACAGCTTCCAGTTAGGAGATGAATACAATAACCTGCACAATAGTATTGAAGAGATATACAGTAAAATACACAAACAGGATCCCAAACCATAAACAATTTAAACAATTAACAACGACATAGAAGTAAGTTAATACATGCCACTATATAATATAATTAACTATGAGAAGCCATGGAGAAATAAACTTCAGTTAAAAACAGAGATAATAAACATAAGATATTATATTTGTTCGCTTTTTATGTTATAAATGTACATTTTGAGATAAAAAAGATATATTTGTTTGCTTTTTATATTTGACCAAAACGTCCTATCTTCAAAACAATAACTGGCCAAAACGTCTGCCTTACCGGGTGGGGGGGTCAGGGGTGTTACTGAGACACCACATTATTTATGCTCTTTAATGACAGTCTCCTATAGTTAGATCATCCTATCTATAGACATCATACCTCATCATGTTAGTTTGTGAAGCGTCGATAACAAATATTTAATGATCTTCTTTTGTTTATCTTTCGAGGTACTTCTAGAACAGGATGACGAGGGCCGCTTCGCCCTGGTACCATTCGGTGTTCGAGTACTTACCGAATATCGTCTGAACACGTCATTAAGACGAGTATGATGGATTGATAAGGTTTTGTTTACACAGAGAAGACGATCTTCTATAAGATAATAAGTAGATCATTTTGTTCGCGTTAGAGTGATGTACGAAATATAGCGAGGACGTCGCGGCATCTGGCCGAAACTGTCTGGAAAGGAAGTATATAGGTCCGAGATGCCGAAAGATGGAATATTGATTATAATACTACAATAGCAAGACTGATGGTGAAAGGTGAATTATTAGTAAGTTCATTTGTTCGAATCTCCTTGTTATAAATAAACTAGATCCTGATTGCGTCCACCTAGTTGTAGATAGATAGTCCCCTGTGGCAGTTGAGTATTTAATCATTATTACATATCCTCACCTGTCATTGGAGTTGACAGGGCGCCTCCATGATCTAGCGGTAGCGTGTTGGACCACAGATCACTACCACCCGTGTTCGAATCCCGGCGTGGGCATATCTGAAGGTTGTTTCGTCTTTCACTTCGTCTCATTACCTTTGGAGGTCGATCGGCCCATTTAGCCTACCTTGTGCACAAAAGTGGCCGTAAGACATCAATCATCATCATCATCAATCATCGTCATTGGAGTTGATATATTTTATCTCGGTATATCAACTCTTTTTTCTCCTATTATCATTACCTTCTTCCATATATTAACTATATATACCTCGATATTGAACTAATCCCTGATTTATTCCCTCGTCCCTACCCACCTACAATCCCTTATAGAACCATCCAGCCTCTGATCCAGTGTGTCAGGAGTTCTGGAACATATTTTAAATCGTTCGTAAATATTATCGTGTTTTTTTCTTGTCTCGGGGCTTATCGTCAGATTACAGATCGTCCCCGGTTTGTTTTGTCACATCTCCGGGTTATAAATGAGTGCTGCTCCAAACGGCTCTTTGTGAAAACGATCAACTATAAACAACGTGAACCTAGTTGTAATCTGTTTGTGTTTTTGTTTTGTTATATTTTAACCACCAAGTTACTGGTGTTCAGTAGTAGAGTGAAAGGTTAGGAAAACTGGTTGATTGAGAGTTCGATTCCAGATAGCGGGCCAGACCTTTCAATGCGGCTAAAGTTA
This sequence comes from Paralvinella palmiformis, assembly GCA_025642065.1. Lineage (NCBI taxonomy): Eukaryota > Metazoa > Annelida > Polychaeta > Terebellida > Alvinellidae > Paralvinella > Paralvinella palmiformis. Next base: position 146,721 of record JAODUP010000974.1, on the reverse strand, counting down.
ACTGAAACACCCGTCTGTCCCTTTTGGGAGGGGGGTGAAAACGCGGATCCCAGTTTTGATCATCTTAGTATATATATATATATATATATATATATATATATATATATGGGGGGGGAGGAAGGTACCGAGTCCTCGTAATGACTTTGTTACTCTGAGCCAATTATGTCATTATAGGGACAATGATATGATGATATTTATATTCTGATCTTTATATAATCATTGGCTCAATTATACATAAATCATTATTAATAATGTATTAAATATTTGTACTGGAAGTAATATATTCCTAAAATACGGACGATGAGATTACTTACAGATCTATAAACCAGACTTCACAGACGTAAACGAGAACTGTGATATATAATCCCATCTATAAAACTTCTCACAAAAATGACGTCTCAGGTCTCCAAAGTACGAGAACTAAATAAACCTTCAATAACAACACACTTTCTTCCACACTAATATTATAATACTTTATAATATTTTTAGATTCACACATTATTTACTATTTTCTTGACATCGATTAATGTCATTGATCACATTCTGATCATCTGAAGAATGAAAACAATTAATTAAAACCTCAAACTAATAATCTCTTCAAATATTTATCTTTTTATGTGTCTTTTTTTGTTGATGAAATTACCCGCCATCAAAATGTAATAACTCGTCTCTTCTAAAGGCGCGCATTCGTGCACACACACACACACGGACACGGACACGGTCGGTTAACTGGATCCCGTATGTATGGAGTCGAACATGTTCAGGATTATTATTAAACTGTATGTGTGTCCTTTTATTTTTCTTGTTTTATACAGTCCCAACCCTTCTAAGGACTCATTTACATATGCTTATATATATATATATATATATATATATATATATATATATATTAATTACCTTCATCAATACAAGTAAACGTATAGGGTTAGGGATCACATTACAATGATTGGATGCATGCTCTAAGATATTACTTTCTGTAAGTATTATAAGTAATAATTTATGTTACATCAATTCTGTGGATCTCATAAGAAATTGTAGAATTACTCTTTTTGTACATCGTACGTGTCTAGTATATCCCCCCGGATGAGTCCATTGAGGTACACTGAGGTAAATTTATTCTGGAGGTGGTCACTTTGAATTCTCAATTTCTACACAACCATCTGATCTACCACATCTTAATTAATATTCATGAATAACTCCGCATGTGAACAATAAAGATATTTAATAAAACTAAAGATAGAATATCTACATTAAATAAATTAAACGGAGCTAGTCGCTGTATAATTCTCTAATGTTTTTGTTATTTTCGACTAATTATAACCGAGAGTTTGGTCTTATCATGTCGTGTAGGTGGTCTACCAATGATAATTTTTTGGGGACTTAAACATTTATTAATAACATCTTAGTAATGTCACTGAAATGATCAGAGTAAAAAAAAAAAAATTCTGCGAGGTTAGAGAGATTATCTTTGATGTTTGAAGTAATATGATTGCTATCTGTTTAAAAAAATATTAGTTAAAAAAAATTAGATTCTATTTCAAAGTTTTCTTTTTATATAAAGTAGTAAGTTAACACTTTGGTTTTATAACTTATCTGTTGTATAAATGATTTATTTGGTTAAAGTACAAGTTGAGGTACAAGTTGAGGAACATTTAATAGATTTCTAGAGAAATGAGTAAATTACCAGAAACAATTAACAATCTCGTACGCTGATTGGCTGACGAGTGAAATGGGGGGGGGTGTTAACGTACGGTACGAGCTTACGTCATCTCACGTACGATTGTTAACGTGATATCGGTGATAGAAGAATAATTAAGTTGAGATTTGTTAGAAAGTTAATTTGTCATCAGTCACGGGCACAAAAATCCATCATATCTTGACGTCTAGTTCTTGTACTCACTTCGCTTCCATTATTCCAAATCGGATAATTCGAATACGTTATTAACTAAAACGAATTCGTTTAATTCCCGTAGTAACAGAGATAGGATGGTCTTAATCGAATTCGGATTAACAGATCTTCTTTTTATCTTCTCATTCTCTGTGTTCTGTTATTCAAAATAAACTACTATCATTGATACTGAAGATAAGTTTATATTGTTAAAGCAATCAATTTCATCAACCAATTGTTATCTCTGAGAGATGTCAGTATTAATTGGGCTATTACATACCTAGTTATAGTTCAATAATGATCTATAAATAAATGTTATTCTCATGATGTAGATACTGAGATGTAAATAAATATTAATTACTCGTTATAATTGACAAATAGATTTATTATTATTATTATTATTATTATTAGTGTTATTATTTAATATTTATATAAAGCTCTATATCACGTCATTTTCCGTATTACCCCCCCCCCATAACTGGCTTTTAATAATATTATCTTTGTCCACGATTATATGATTGCCCCTGATGATTCCACCAGTTAGTCGGTGGTCGATCATAAGCCTAACAGACTGTGACGCATGCACAATCATGCACGTTCATAAGCCTAACCTATTGTGACGGATGGACGTAAACACGGAGTGGATGTTCAATGGAAGTGAGCCACAAGACTTTTCGATCAATTACATTTGAACTTCATAACTTTTAACTTCTCCAATAAACACAACACTACTTGTTCGTGGTCTGTCCGTTCGCTTTCTGATCCCGAGAAGAAGAAAAAAGGACTTTCTGGAAATCTCCCAATCCAAACCAAAACGTTCTGGATCGTCGAAGACGGAATGAACGAGCTGTTTATGTGCCCCGTGGGCAGAGTTGATTACTTCAACATTTTCAGATTACAACTCCGAGGTAATCTTTGTCATCATCAAAGGAAATTTATCTTGGCATTACCTTTAATTCCCTGAGTAATCGTTTATTAGAAAATCAGCTCCTTTTACTTGTGTGTGTGTGTGTGTGTTTGTGTGTGTGTGAACAATTTCCTTTGTTTATTTCACCAATTTGAAGTCAGGAAGTTGAAGAATCTAAATGTTAAGAACAAAAAAACCTACTCACGTTAATTTTTGTTGTTGCTCGTTATCCAGATAGCTGTGTCCGGATTGTCAAACAAGCGAAACGATCCGGGAGAGATCGATGTTTGGCGCCTGTTTTCTGCTTCAACTAGCTAGCTCTCAGGTGTAACAGACCGTATTAGACCAACTGTAACTAGACTGGACCAGCTGTAATAGACCGTACTAAACCGGCAGGTATAAAAATGACCGAAAACAGGTTGTAATAGTCCAGATTTAACAGACGGAACTAAACTAAATATAACATACTATATTATAACAGCTGCGATACTATAGGTTAGCTAACCAAGAGTAACTTATCATAATAAATTATATCACACATGACCAGCTGCTATAGACCATACCAGACCAGCTGTAACTAGTCATTACAGGTATTACTAGACCAGCTGTAAATACCTGTCATAATAACACCATACTAAGATGTAACTTAACATATAAGGACAGTTGTTATAGACCATATCAGACCAGATATAATATATAATGATGACCAACTGTAACACATAGTGAGAGACCAACTGTAACCAACTGTAACACATAGTGAGAGACCAGCTGTAACCAACTGTAGCAGGCCATATTGGACAAGCTGTAATATACCTATTGGGTGTAGGAAAGGGTTTTGGCCAACGGACGTTTTGACCAGCTATTTTTGAAGATAGGACGTTTTGGCCAAATATAAAAAATGTAAAAAGCAAACAAATATAATATCTTGTGTTTATTATCTCAAAATATACATTTATGACATAAAAAGCGAAGTTATTTCATGTTTTATTTATAGACATGTGTGAACTAGAAATGATTAACAAATGTTTTGATGTCGGTTCTGTATTTAACTGAAGTTTAATCTCCATGGCTTCTCACAGTTACATATATTATATAGTGGCATATATTAACTTACGTCTATGTCCTTATTAATTGTTTAACCAGACAGTTGCTCATCCGGACAGTTGCTCACCCGGACACTTGCTCACCCGGACACTTGCTCACCCGGACACTTGCTCACCCGGACACTTGCTCACCCGGACACTTGCTCACCAAGCAAATGAAAAAGTGGACAGTTGCTCACCAGTGAATTTTTATGGGAGAAAAATGCACATAATTATATTAATAAAATAAAATAATCTCTGAACTTTAATTCCCTAATAATTGGTAATATTCACCCCAATAATTATATAGCTTGGTAATAGGATACTAAGAAATATATTTAAAAAATTCGCATTAAAAATTCATTTGCTTGGTGAGTAAGTGTCCAGGTGAGCAACTGTCCGGTGAGCAGCTGTCCGGTGAGCAGCTGTCCGTACTCCATACCTATTAGATCAACTATATTAGACATTACTAAACCAGCTGTAATCAGGTGTAACTGTTATATACTATCTGTAACCAGCTGTAACATGCTGTAGTGTAACAACTGTAAACAGGTGTAACAGGCTGTAGCATACCAGTTGTAATCAAGTGTAACAAGCTATTGTATGCCAGTTGTACTCAGGTGTAACAGGCTGTAGTATATACCAGCTGTACTCAGGTGTAACAGGCTGTAGTATATACCAGCTGTACTCAGGTGTAACAGGCTGTAGTATATACCAGCTGTAAACAGATGTAACAGGCTGTAGTACATACCAGCTGTACTCAGGTGTAACAGGCTGTAATATATACCAGCTGTAAATAGGTGCAACAGGCTGTAGTATACCAGCTGTAAACAGATGTAACAGGCTGTAGTATATACCAGCTGTAAACAGATGTAACAGGCTGTAGTATATACCAGCTGTAAACAGATGTAACAGGCTGTAGTATACCAGCTGTAAACAGGTGCAGCCGACCGTACTAAACCAGATGCAATATAAATATCCAGCGACCAAAATCTATTTATTCAGGTATATCGAGATGTATCGGTGATCCTTAGACATATAGAGATATATCGGTGCGAGACCGTATCTATATGATACGATGGAGAGTACATGGTGTCATTATAATGACGTAAAACCAAATCTATATAGACAAAGGAACACAATACACATTGTATTTAGATACTTCCGGAATGAAATCAGCATAACGATGTGCTATATTGGTACTTCGTTAATCTAGAAGAATGTTACATTGTTAGAAAGGCGTTAACAACACACACACACACACACACACACACACATACACACACACACACACACACACATACACACAAAGACAAACACCCACACACATTTAATTGAGGTGATTCTATAAAATGTATTTTGTCAAATATTTGATGCGGTATTGATCAACATGCCAACAATATTATAAAGAAGTAATTCGTGTTCAGAATCAACATTCGTTCAACTTCAGCAAAATATTATCATTTCGAGATATAGTTATGTAACAATATTATTATTGTAAATTAAGCGTTATGATATCTTGTCTCTCTTGTATCTCGTATAATGTTTATTAATTAGCTCAATTCACCCGATAAACGTTCAGGTCAAATAAATAAAGCACGAATTTCTTCTGGTAGTCGGTACCCGATATCAGAAAACAAGAAATGTATTGTAAAAAACTGGCATACTCTAGGAGAACCTGTATGGTGAAGTACCGAACTGAGGCAATAATTTATCGCTTTATCTCATAAAATATTGATAATTCGGGTCATCTGGTGATACTGACGAAAAGGTCTATCTCCAGTGTATTAATCAGGTTATGTAGATCTGAAAGGTTAAAAAAGGGCAAATTTTAGCGCTTCCGGTAGCTTAGGCTCGAAACTTTAGGTGGTCACGTGACCTGACAACAGCGGGAAGAAGGAAGGCGTTGATTTGTGTTCAATATCCATGGGAGATGTTCTGATGGTGTCTCTATGTTAGAATATGAACTGAATAAAACCAACAAATTAAAATGTACCTTTCTTGGATAGAGGGAGAACCAATATAGCAGAGATTGAGATAGATCCAGGACATGTGTGGGAAATTACTGGCTAGATTAGACGAACAGGATTCATTAAAATACACATCTCTGGCTCAGTAGGTTGTCTAGGTATCCCGCTGCTCGATGCGCGATTCTTGGATCTTCCGGAACGGGTCCGAATTCGGACGTCGGCCCCACGCGGTGTCCAGAATGAGAATCGGTAATTCGATGCCGGAGAAGATCGGGCTCCCGTTGTCTGGAGCCTTTTACCCTTAGTGCCATACCTTTCCCCATCAAATCCCCGGATCAGATCCAGAAAACCGCTAATCGATGTTCGGGAAAATTATCATAATGACAATTTACGATAAAGGCCCAACGCGGAACTGAATTTCTGGCCATGCTGACAGATGGCGCCACAATCTCGACGTTTTTGACGGAAACGGTCGAACTGAGAACGAGGCTCTTCACCGGCGAGCGCCATCTGACGACAAATCAACGAATACAACCGGCTTTGATTTGTAAAGATAATCTTTCTAAGACGTAAACACGGTTCTCTTTGACCTCTTCAGGTGTTTGTTATCCGGCAACGGAGAACGTTGAACAGAGAAAAATGTCCCTCCTGGTTCTGTTACTCTGATCCCGGTAACTAATACCGGCTTTGGTTTGTGTCGTCTGCTAACCAGAAACAAATTCTCCACAAAACTGTTACAGATGTGAGGACAGACTGATATAATGATGTTGAAAATGAGAACCAATCGTTGCCGTTGCCTGCGTCACGTGACCTGTTTGTAATCTAATGAATGACCGCGCAACTAAAAATAAAGATGTCAGAGGATAATGAAAACATATGATTTTTATTTACTTATTTGTTTTCTTTCTTGTATTTTTTATATGTCCCTCCCCCTTTTTGTCGGACTTACAAACCTATACATCAGAAAGTTATGTCATAACGAGACGTTTACAAGATGGACGCCTCTAACTTCTGTAAAGTGATAAAGTTGGGATGCTGTAGTAGAGATGAACCCTGTCTTGTCATATGGTGTCAAAATGTTGTTGATGTTGTTGTTGTTGTTGATGATGATGGTAATGATGATTAAAAACAACTTCTTCTGCAAGAGAAGAAATATCAATTTTGTTATCATAAAGAACAAAATAAACAAATGAGATATGATCAACACAAGTTACAAAAATAACACAGCTCTATAAATTGATCATCAATAATAAAATAAAGGTTATTATGACAAAATATTATATGTTATAACGTACCTGGGTTAGATACTAGTTACTATATAGTGTCTTTAATATATATCTCTGGGAGGAAATATTATTAATATTTATTTATTTTTATCAATATTATTATTATTATTTATTGTAAACTGCATTCCATTTCCCTTATGAAAAAAAAAACAGATATGTAAAATGATCATCAAGTAACAGAGGTAAGATAGTACAATGTCTCCTCACATTATTATTACCATTATGTCTGTGTATTTGTGTATTGTACTCCTGCTATGTGAAATAAATTCAATTGAACTCGTTAGTAAGCTGAGCTGTAAACTATGTGATGTGAGGTGCTGACATGGTGTACTGGCAGGACGTAGGATCGAATCCCTTTGTTAGCTGGGTCAATAGGAAATCAATTTGAAAAAAAAAATATTTAGGGTTTCCTTTTAAGGTCAATTTTGTTCAAAGACACTTCACACGTGCCAGTACCTGACAGTCCAGTTTATGTCAGATTTGAACTAAGAACTTCCCAACATTTAGTCGTCAGCCATTCTTATATTCTTATTAGTAAATCATCACTTTACTTGAACATCTCAGATGATATAAGTGTATCCAATTACGTCTCAGATGGAACACAACTAAACACTAATACAAAAAGTATTTCAATTCATTAAAAGATAAAGATCTAGTCAATTATTGTTATTGTCCCTGACCTACATTTTGTATATATATATATATATATATATATATATATATATATACTAGTATTTGTAGTTTTATCTTTTATAATAATTTCGAGCTTATATTTGTCATTTTGAATGATGTAACATTTATAAGTCGGTTCATTGTTTTTTTTTTTTGGGGGTATTATCTCATTTGTTCTTGCTTCAAATTTCATATATATATATATATATATATATATATATATATATATATATATATTGGATTTCACTGTTGTATCAAAACTAAAGAGGTTCATATTCTTATTGGTTCTTCGGTGTGGAAACAGTTGACTGAAATGTCGACATATGAACTAGTGGTGTCCTCTAGTAGTGAAATTAACAAGCCCGAAAAGATAGTACTCGCTAGAGGCAGCACCATCCGAGACTCACTCAAAATATTATAAAGCGTTATTATATAGTATCTTTGGCCATGCAATGGCGTATAATAATATTAATAATAATAGTAATGTAGATTCATTTAATTGTCCTTAGTAGTAAGAGTTACTCTAAGGTGCCATAATATATAGATTAGCTAGAATGTCCCTCTCTAACTATTGACACTGTTCAAGTTAACGCTCAGCGCCATCTGCCAGTCAACGTGTTACAGCAAAAGTGCTGTAGATACAAAGATCGTATTCTATATGGTCTTTCTAGATACGCAGTCAAGTTATTTGAATTAGTCTTGCAAACCCACAAACATGTCTTTTAATAAGTTTATATCACAATTAATTTACTATTCTTGCTATAATATATAAAATGGGTAGCTCAGTAGAGATAAAATAATGGTAATCAAAGGACAATAAAACATACGCTTTGCGGCCACGCCTCCTTGAAAATGTGCAGTTGTTGAAGCATTGACATGAAAGACGACTACTGGTGCCATCTTTCGACTACTAATAACATTCGACAGATGGCTCCAGTAGTTGTATTGCAGGGTTTTTTAAATTTGATTTATTTTGTTTACTAATGTAATTACATAGAATAACACTAAAATACATAGATACATTAAAATATCAGGAGAGCACAAGAAACTAAAAACATTTATTTCCATTGTGGTCCTGAGGAGAACAATTACAGATAGAAAATATATATTATTGTATACGGCAGATGGTGGACTAGACAAAATTAAAATGAATAGATTCCTCCAATAATTTGTGACAGGACTAGATAAATGGATATTACAACAACAACAGAAAACACACACACACACACACACACACATACAGAGAGAGAGAGAGAGAGAGAGAGAGAGAGAGACGGACGGATAGACATACAGAGAGAGAGAGAGAGAGAGAGAGAGACAGACAACCAGACAGACACACAGAGAGACATACAGACAGACAGACAGACACACAGACACACACACACACACACACACACACACACACACACACACACACACATACACACACACATACACACACATAACTTTAATAATATTATATAATTTAATAATATGTGTTAATAAATATAAGAACTATAACATTGTCAAATAAAATTGTTTTACATTTTTTACAGAGAAACTTGCTCGTTAAAGACTTAATTTGAGTTGGTAATTCATTCCAAGCCAATATTCGTGTATAATTAAAAATATTTTCTTGAAAAGATTTAACTTGAGAGACAATGCGATATTATGGATTTGGTTTAGTTTAAATTGTTTGGCACGGAGTTCCACCGGCAACATATTTACCAATCTAAAGTCATTTGTCCTAATATGTGTCCGAGAGGTTGCTTTCAAATGATATCGAATAATTTAGTTTTGGGTACATTGTAGCCGATAAAAGTTTGTAATTTTTGGTCAGTCCAAAATACCATGATGAGCTTGCATAGTCAAAGTGGCATTGGATTAATGCTGCAGTTAGCATCATTTTAGTTTCTAGATTGACATCCCTCGTCTGACTATATAGAAACTTTAATTTTGAATTTGATTTGCTAATGATTTTATCCGCAATACAGTCTCCAGCAACAGATTGGTCAAGTTCGACACCTAAATATTTGATCTTCGTCCGACATGACAAGACACTGCCTACACACTGGACTTGAAAGGAGTTGTTTTTATGAAGATTCCTCTTTGATGCAAAGAGAATTGACTCTGACTTCCCAAGATGGAGAGACAATTTATTATCAATCAGCCATTCCCTGATTAATTATAGTTCATTGGAAAGTTCTTGCTGAATTACCGTTGTGTTATTTCCTGACATTATAAGTGTAGAGTTATAGGCATAGAGTAATAATTTGTACTTGACCGCTGATGGGATGTGACCGCTGATGGGATGTGACCGCTGATGGGATGTCATTAACAAAGATGAGACACAACATGGGACCCAATATGGATCATTGGATAATGCTACATGTAATTGTGGCAGTGATAGAAGTAACGCCACTGATTTCCACCGATTGTTGTCGCTCATGTACCGTATATACTCGCGTATAAATCGACACCAAAACCGAGGGCGACTTATTGACGGTTGAGACTAAAAGGGAAGTTATATTTGGCATAATTTAGAGGAAAATACAATAATATTGTTTTTCAAAATATGAACAATAAAATATTTAATGGGTGTTTTCTCTGTTGATATTCAAACTTAATCGTGATAACCATCATGATTATTTAGCTGGCACATGGGAACTACTAATATGAACGTACTTTAAACAGCATTACAGAAATGTAATACTATAAATGAGATATTGTTTTTCATAATTTCATATACTTGTTATATTTACCCAACGACCATGTTTGGAAATCTGAAACGAAAGCGATGTGCATATGACACAGAGTTTAAACTGAAAGTTTGGGATCGACGTTTTAATAGTACCTGAAAGCAAAAGGAAGTGGTTTTTCCCGTAATTGTCACTTAAAAAATGTATTGTGACACTTTGGTACGTCTTATATGCGGGTTCGACTGAAGGCGGCTTATTGATCTTAGAAATAGGTGGGTCTTATACCCGAGTGTGTACCGTAAATAGGATGGTAACTACTTCATTAGTGTAAGGATGGTTGAGCGAGCGATTAAAAGCACCTCGAATTTTAATAATGTTTAACATTAAAAACTATGTTCATATTATACCCTCGCCATCAACCTACAATTTGTACGATTGTGAAAATTATAGATGACCCGATCCTCTAGAACATTAGATAAAAGTGAAAAATATAAAAATCATTTACGCCGCTTAAAGGGGAACTTTGCTCTATTTTCATATCAATAAACAGTTATTTTTTTTGGGGCAAAATTTGGGTTTATTTTCTTGACCTTGACCTAGCCTTGTGACGTCACCAGTACTTAGCTCTGTGAATCATCTCGTATATCCTTGTATGTTTTAAGCAGCAGAAAAACTGACTTGTTGCGCACCAAACTGTCTGCTTACGGAGAAAACAAATCATGGATACTCCCTTTTCACGCTGCCATGAGGTAATAAATTTAAATTGGATAGTTGGTTGAAGAAAATAAAATTATTTCATTTTCCTGCGAGACAAGTTCGGATCTTAATTATTTCAAACCTGATTTTTTTAATTTTGTTATTTACATAGATGGGATCTTTTCAAAAAACAAATAAGACTAATCCAATTTGGGGACTCATTTAGGTAAATAACAATTTTATTTGCCGTATTAACTCCCCTTTAAAAAATGTTTTTCAAAGAAAAATAATTCCAATGTTTGACCACAAAATGTTTGCACCACATTTATTTCACAAGGGAGTAAATATTCATTTAAATAAGAAAATTTTCTAATTAACCAATAAATTAATCAAAACTTTAGATGGGATTTAATTCATAAAAAGGGGGGGGGTGGATTTATAATTTTAAAAACAAGAAAATATTTTTGTTTTGGAAACTTGCCCCCAGTAAGTAATTTTTTTGTATTAATTAATTATAATCAACCCCCCAATATTCATGAATGAAATACATATTTAAACCATTTTTTACTCCCTTTTAAATTTTCATATATTTGTAATCAGAAATTAAAATTTTGAGATTAATGCAGTTCAACCATCTTCATTGCTGTGTTTTCAACATTCATTCTTTGTATGTTTTTATTCATGGACCAAATTAGTTTTAATATTGATTGAACATTGAAGTGGAATTATCTGAATTGCCTTGATATATACATATTGAGCTTGTAACTTGTGAAAAACTAATGAATATAGAAGATGAATGTTTTGTCAAAATGACTTCACTTTGTGAAGTGAACTCCATGAAATTATATGTAGATGTTTATTTTTTGTCTAAACCATATCTCATATTGATAAGGATATATATTACTTAGCTCTCTCAATAAAATGTGTTGCATGTGTGTAATATCATTGAAATGATACAGCTATGTATCAAATATTGTATAAACCCAATAAGTGAACTGCCTGTATCAGTGTATGATCTGTAAAGAATAAAACACGAATAAAGTGTTCTTCGGTGATGTGAATTTTGTCTTGGTTATTTAAATTCCAGAGTAGATTTAAAGTCTAGAATAGATCTACAAATACAATGTCTGAAGTAACAAGATCTAAGCTGCATGTATATGTTTTGATAATTCACAATAAAATGTACATTCTATAGACGCTAGCTGTAGGCATTGAAACATATTGCTCGCCCCAACACCATTCTGAAATGACAGCTGACAGCTCCCGACTCGATGTTGATTGTTCTCGGTATTTATGAACTCTGTTTCTATGTCACTCTTAGTACTTTCAGTTATTGATAATTCAGAATTATAATATACTGGTTCAAAATCATAAGGTGGAATATTTGAGGCTATGACCGGGTAATTATGACAATATACAAAGTAATCCAACACAAGAATCCGGTATGTTTACATGTTGGAACCATAACCAAAAGTCAGTACGCTAATCACTGGTGACGTATCGCTCGCTGATTGGCTGACAAATCTTGGAGCTGGAGATAAATGGCTTCAAATAATACTGATAAATCTGGTGGAATTTTACTATAAAATATGCTTTCTCGTTGCTAAATGCCAAAAAATACCAGTAGTAATCGGTAGAGAAATATATTGGTTAAATAAAAAAAGGAATATTTTCTCGGCAGACTGAAGAATTAGTCTTACAGGATTGATATATAACTTAATATATTGCTTCTTAAAAAAAAACGTCTTAGAAACATTAATATACTTTTTCAGACACTGTAACAGCAGACGATATAATAATAAGTTTGATCTTAAGTACAAATGGCATATAAAAACAAGAAATTATATTTAATAGTTGAGCTGTGCCAGAGAAGGAGAAGTTAAAATGATCTTTGTTGCCAAATGTCAAGTGATTACATATATTATTATAGTTCTCCGGATCCATGGAGAAAAACCCCAAGGAGATCCCGAATTAATACGTGTTGGTTGAAAGATGACGTTGGTGATTGATATACACAAACGACCTATCTGGATCTGTAGTGGGACATCCTAGAGTTGCTTTTAAGATTCTTAGTGATACCGGTTAAAAGAGCCTTGAATATGTGACATTTTAGAAGAGATTGAAATTCTTCAGAATAATCTCCGCCGACAACCTGTTCTACAAAGTGAGGGCTGTGACACTAAAGACACAATCACCAATCTCCGGCGACAACCTGTTCTACAAAGTGAGGGCTGTGACACTAAAGACATAATCGCCAATCTCCGCCGACAACCTGTTCTACAAAGTGAGGGCTGTGACACTAAAGACACAATCTCCGCCGACAACCTGTTCTACAAAGTGAGGGCTGCGACACTAAAGACACCATCGCCAATCTCCGCCGACAACCTGTTCTACAAAGTGAGGGCTGTGACACTAAAGACACAATCTCCGCCGACAACCTGTTCTACAAAGTGAGGGCTGTGACACTAAAGACACAATCTCCGCTGACAACCTGTTCTACAAAGTGAGGGCTGTGACACTAAAGACACAATCTCCGCCGACAACCTGTTCTACAAAGTGAGGGCTGTGACACTAAAGACACCATCACCAACCTCCGAAAATAAATGATTGATAATCCGTGCTATATGTTTGTCATTATCATTGTCACTCGATAAGAAACAACATGTATACAAGAAGCTATGGTAGTTAGAATAAAGTATAAACATTGTGTTTTGATTCCAAAAAGTTGCACATTTCTCGTAATACACTTTAGATAACAAACAGAACTATGAGTAGATATATGGATCGGAACTATCAAAAGAATGTTTTAAAATGTTATATTTTAATTAAAACACAAATAATAAACTTGTTTACATTGTTTACAGTATACACCTGCTTCCTTTGTCCTTAAAGATAAATGAGGGAAGGACGTTTTCCCTCAATAAAGCCAATTTATTTAAATAGATTAGACTTTGTATTAATACTAATAATAATACTTATATTTAATTAAGTTCCCTTAATAGGACGAATTGAAACGACAAAAATATGATATATCGAAATGTAAATAACGAATGATTGATGTTATTTACTTAAAAAACAACATTGAACAAATGAGTTTTAAGAAGAGATTTAAACTTTTCAACAAAATGATGCATTTTTAATCTCCTAGGATAACTTATACAACTGTACAACTTAATAATAATAATCAAAATTTAATAAAGTGCCCTTTCTAGCAGGAGCCAATCAAAGGTGTTGTACAAAATATATCTCGACAAGTAAAACGCAATAAGAGATTTGAATGATAATCATTATTTATCTGTGGAAGTAATCTTGAAACAAAAAGTCTATTCTACACAGGCACCTGCAATAGTATTTGACTGGATGATCTGAGTTTTCGGGATGATTTTCTAATAGATACCAATTCACATAGGTATTTTGGTGTCATGTCGTTAATAGACTTAAAAGTTTTTAATAAATATTGAAATGGATACGCTGCCTAACAGGTAGCCAATTTACCTGAGTTTTTTTAACAATTGGGGTGATATAATCATATTTTCTAGTATTTGTTACAATGTGAGCTGCACTATTCTGAATTTGCTGAAGGTGATTAATGTTATATACGGCATGTATAACAGGGAGTTACAATAGTCTATACGAGATGTAACAAAGGCATGGACTACAGTTACATGTGATTCTTGTGTCAAGAATGCTTTTAAAAAGTGGATGTTCTTAAGATGGTAGTAGGCAGCTCGGTATACTGATGTGATATGTCATATGTATTAATACATCCATCAAAAATACACCTAGATCTATTTTTACTAACCCATTAGGGGTTACAGAAGATGGACTTATCTGTAATACTGGTATTTTTCGGGATTTAACACAATATGTGATGAAGCTAAATATAAAATATTTATTTTATTATCGTTTAATTTCAGCAGATGTTGAGTCACCCATAGCCGAATATCAGCAATACAATGTTCTAAATTATTCAAGGAAAAGAAGAAATTTAACTCATTATCAGGATCCAATGATATATACAGCTGTGTATCATCAGCATACAAGTGATATTTAACCCCATATCGCTGCGCAATGATCTCAAGAGGACGGGAATACATTGTGAAAATCAGAGGACCAAGAACTGAACCCTGTGGTACACCAGATAACAAAAACTGAATGTCAGATAAAATACCATGAACAGACACTCTCTGGGAGCGTTGTTCCAGATAGGATCTAAACCATTCAAGTACTTTACCTGACAGACAAACATGTCTTTTAACCTAGAGAAAAGTACATTATGGTCAACTGTATCAAATGCAGCAGACAGGTCCAGAAGAACAAGTATTACTGGCTTACCTTGATCAATTGACATCATAATATCATTTTTCACTCGAACCAAGGCTGTTTCAGTGCTGTGACCACTTTTATAGGCAGACTGTAATGATTTATTAAGGTTATTATTGATTAAATATTTGTTTAGACAGAAAGGAACTGCCCTTTCTATGACTTTAGATAAAAATTTAAGATTTGAAACAGGTCTGTAATTATTTAGAATATTACATACTAAACTGTGATTTTTTATTAATAGTTTTATGGATCTTGGGAAAACACCCAAGGATAATGATTTATTAACTATATTGGTAATTGGGCTTATCAGAACATCCAGACAATCTTTCACAAGCCATGTAGGCATAGGGTCAACTGCACAGAAAGCATTAGATGACTTTTTCAGGATTTCCTTTATCTTTAAAGGTGTACGTCCATCTACAATATCCCTCAATGTACTATTATAGAGATCCACCAGATCCACCGCTGGATCCAATACCAGAGAAGAGATCCATAGATCAGCAAGAAAAACATCCTTGTCAATTGAGTTACATCTTCTATATGAAATAATTAACTTTAGCTGAAACAGATTGTTTCTGTAAAGATACCTTAATGTTAATAAGGAAATGATCAGACAGCATGGAAGACACAATCAAATTGTCATCATCACGGGAGATGACAAGATCTAAGATGTGACCATGTCTGTGTGTTCTTTCTTGGACATACTGCCTGAGATTGGCAGATTTAAGAATGTCAGCCAGTTGTTTGGTATGTGCATTCTTCTGGCAATACCAATGTCCCCTAAGATCAACAGATGACATCTGTTAGTAGCAAGAGAGTCAACAAATCCCGAAATTCCATTGAAGAACTCTGCTGCTTTCAGATCATTTTTTTTTGGTTAGGTGTAATCGGTAGATAATATCTACACAAACACTTATAGCCCCCCCCCCAGATACAAAGGTCAGTTGTTAATTTCCAAAAGAGTTATCCTGAAAACGCAAATCGGTTTTATACTTCAAAGAATCACGGAGAAGAATGCCGGCTGCTCCACCTTTCTTGTGAATCCTAGCTGTATGATGGAATAAATATCCATCTGGAGTGACATCACTAACAATGTTCTGGTCTGAGACATTACATGTGTCAGTCAAGTCTCTGTAATGACAAGAACATCAACATCCTTAATAACATCAGATTTATTATAAATCGACTGACAATTTATTAGACAATATTTATATTTTCTACATGTACAACCCTACCATTAGGGGTTATCTCAGAACATCAATATCAGATATCAGACGAAATTACTTTCGTTTTGGGGTCAGGGGTCAGAGACAGAGTGATGCAATTTTTATCGTTTTTAATTCCACAATTATTCACGTTATTGAATACGTCTGAAGTATATATATATATATAATTATATATATATATAATTATATAAGAAGAAATAAGGGAGATCTGGTACACAACAACTCTCAACTTCCAACATACTTTGTCAAAACACAATTTCTCGTATAGATCTAACGGATGTAATATGTTTATTCATATAATTTTTGGATGACTTTCAAAAGGACAAAATTTCACATAATAACTTGATGTACTGTCATAGATAAATTTAGTTGTTTGTAAAGTCTTGACCATGATACAGCAATTATAACCCTTCCATTACAAATTACAGTGTTTTCTTTGACTCTATATATATATATATATATATATGTGTGTGTGTGTAAAATTATTTTAATTGACATAAAAAACTGATAAGTTCATAATAAAACAAAATTTATATCTAGATGATTAATTATTTGTCAAAAATAGATTTATTTTGTGAGTCCTATGTATGTTTCTTTTAACTTAAAGGGCAGCACACACACACACACACACACACTCACATACAAATTACATAAATGGAAGTTCAAATTAATAATTGGCAAGTCCACTTGAACTATTATAAAACTGATATTTTATATTAGTCAGTTTGTTTTAATTATATTTGTAATATCTATAACATATTTCTCATTGTTTATAATGGATGATTCATCAAATAAAACGTCTGTGATAAATTGCCAGACGTTTCTGTTACTTTGACACAGTGATTTCATGACCTTGATCAGTTGACACCGGATAGTTATAGATTAAAATAACTGACATTCAAAACACAAACTTGAAATAAGAAATATAAAACATGCATCTTTAATTACATTGTTTGTATCAGGATCAAACTTGCTAATTTGAAGTCAAAATGGCGGCTAAATCACTTGAAGGAAAAACTAAAATAACCGACGATTTGTTATTGTTACTAGGATTATGATATTGAAAATATGATTTTTGGGGTCTGCTAACATAAACATATTATTATAATGATGACAACAAGAATACAATAATGTTATACAACCGAGTATTGATTTTTATTATAATATTATATATCTCTTGACACCACTGTGTCAAAACGCCAGTGAACATAAACACAACAAATGAACCATAACTTTGACACACACACACACACACGCATGGAGTAAAACAAGAATAATATGCATCTCTACCAAAGTTCACTCATAATACATAAACAGACTAGGAGACATATTTACTGTTAAATATCAAACAAGTCTGTAGTATTTTGAGATGGAATTTACAAAAAACATTTATTTTAAACTGACGTTGAAACTAGTCAACACGAGTGAGTGATCATCTTCCTACTTAACAGCTTTTAATGGCACAAAGTAGTGAACCATTCAATTTACTCCATTAAACAAATATAGGAAAATTTCTAAATGCACATATGATATACATAGATTTTACTAATATAGCATGACAGATCAGATCTTGAATGATCTAATTAAGTTCATGTTAACAATAACAATTATAATTCAATTCATTTAAAAAGATTATCTTTTGATGCTCTTTTATTTAAAAACAGATGTTCTTTAAAACTGGTTCTGATCCTGGAATGAAAGTAGGTTAGAACATTTGAAGGAAGTTTCTTCAACAACTGATATTTCCCCATTTTATTACACCTTAACACAGTTTATTTTGTACGAATAACCTCTAATGATTACATGGAATGGAATTAATAAGCTTTTAGCAAATTGTTGTAAGTATGGGACAGGATCCTGGTTCTCTGGAACAACTAATTAACTTCTGGCCGAATGATTAAACTATCTATAAATGTGTGTGATGGGTCCTGTCATCCATATTACAGCTATAAAAACAAAACGTTTGTTGAATTGGTATAATTACAAGTCAAGTTACAAATTTATTGAACAAAACAATGATCGTTAAAATTACAACCTGACCTTCTATCAATTTTCATGATGCTCATAGAGTGAGTGATTATTTTACCCCAGGATCATATATATGGGGTATGACTCTGTAAGGGACCATCTCACAACCTATTATTGATGATAGAATGATGATGATACTATAGCTGTTATGGGTACCCACTTATGTATATTTGTTAAATTTTGATTGTTAATAAATTACAAAATCATGCAGTGATAAGCTAAATTATATTTGTCCTTTATTTCTGGATGAAATTTGTTTCTTCCCATTTTTCTACTCTCCTGGAAGAAATAAGTCAGATTATCCTTCCAGAACAACTCAATCCTTCTATTTAGTGAGTACTAAAAACACTTCTTGTGATTAGTCACTTAAATCAGATGTTCAGTGGTTACAGATTTTACTCTAATCACTTTTACACTTTGCTGCCAAATGATAAATAGCAGTGTTTATCATCTGGGTATGAAGTAAACAAACAAATCAGTCTACAGGTAAATAAGTGAGAAACAATAATATAATAATAATGTGACATCATATCACATTACATGTGACTTAATATGACATTTAATGTCTACAGAACATCATATTAAGTCACATCTATACAGCTCCAGAACAATTATACATTATTACTGGTATAACCTCAACTACTCTCCCCCCCCACCCCCAATTCTAACAAAGCACAAACATGATCCAGTAGAGAAGATAAATTATTTGTTCAAGTACAAACACATGCATTACTCCACAAAGGACACGCACATCAAATTATACAGGAAGGTCAATGAGTCCGACTGTTACAACTTCATCTAGAAACGCAATTCATATCAACGTCATCCGGCCCATTTAGCCTATCATGTGCACAAAAGTGGCCGTAAAACATCAATCATATCAATGTCATCTGTTATGATTTGCTGGAATATATTTAAATTAATACAATTATTATATACATTATACCCATTACCAAATATGATAGACTCAAGATAACAATATATTAAGTTTATACTAATTATGACAAAATGTTCACTTTGTTCCTCCATCAGTCTGAGATACATGACAAAGTCCGCCAAAAATACATTCCCTCTCAGACATAATCACAGCCAGAGAGATATACTCCCGCGTTCAAATATAAAGTATACATTGCTACAATACAAAGCAAATATAAACATAATTACTGTATGTATGCATGTGTGTGAGACTGGACACATTGCATACCTCAGCATGAAATGTCATTTCTCTGGATTCAGTCCCCTGATGAATTGTCCAGATATTGTATTCATGATTCTCTGTCCAATTACTTTATCCCATCCTGCTAAAACACAGAGATATTTTCTGTATGTGTGTGTGTGTGTGTGATACCTATGTATATGTAGCTATATGATACTGAAGTTATCAATAAAAACTTAGTTGAAAACAAATTGTACACAAACATTTAATGTGAAATATCAATATTATGTTTTATATACAGCTTTTTCAGACTGAAGTTATCAGTAACACAAACCAGATGACCAACATAAAATACCAGTTTTGGGCTAACCTGTAATTGGACATGTCTAATAGATTAAGACATATTACTCCAGAACTCACACACACACACACACACACACAGTCAGATAAAAATTAAACCCTACAAATACAATTAAAAAAACACTTCACCTATAAACACGACCAATCATGAAAAAAATGGAGCCCAATTGTTATGACAGCAAAATTCTCATTCTGAATATGAAAGTTATATCAGGAAAAAATAATCTAACCTTGAAATATAACAATACCTCCAATATATACACATACCCTGATTGAAATATTAATCTACACATATATTAGTTAAAGTTTTACTCAGCATAGCTGTCCAGGGATTGGTCATTACAAACACATTTAGATCATCTCTATGAAAGTCGTGACATTGACCTTTGACTGACATACATCAAATTGAAGGCCTCCAGATAAACTCTTAACATACCCATTACTATAGAGATTAAGCACAAAGTAGCATACATTATGTACAAAGAAAGTCTATAACATGAGTAAATCCACTGATCTGTGTTTTTGTTATAAACTCTGGTATATATACCAATGGTAGCACCTTAACTAGCTGGTAAATAAACTAGCTGCTGTCAGTATTTGGCTAATATATTAGATACATCAGGGATGGATTAAAGTAAAACTGTCTAATTCATCACAAATTATCATGCCAAATAGAATATTTAAATAACACATCTGTCACAATTGGTCACCGGATTATAGCAGATGTTCTTTTTTTAATTACTAAAATATAGTTACTTATATATGATAATTACTGATCATTATAACTGGATCTAACACTTCTTCTTCCTTCTAAATATGATGCTTGTCTTAGTTCATATTATGATTTTATGGACTTCCATAAAACAGATTTTGGAAGTGATGACCAAACATGTTCCCTCACAATTTTTTCCATCCAACTCTATTTGGTTAACAACAGAATTTCACCATTCGTTGGTGAATCAGCCATTTCATATTACAAGCTAGTCTATAAAAGTCATAGTCCAAGTGCATAAATAAAAGTTTTAGAGGAACCTGTTAAGTAAAATATAGGTTACAATATTCTCTTTTTTATATATGACATCATCTCCATGTTAGAACACAACAAGCCAAATATATTGTATAAAGTCATCTCAACGCTGTATTTTATCCGGAATGATATTTCTTTTATTGGTATGCCATCTAGTTAGTTCTCATATGATGTATATGATGTGTTATTTCTCCTCACTGAGTGATGATATCATAGCCATTGTCTCTTTGTTCTCCGTCAACATCTTCATTGCCTGCAGCAAATAATGTGTTATTAATTTAATTGTGAACATTTTATTATAAACAAAACAAACCCCAAATCACAACAATTGGCTCTAATTAAACACTAGATAAATTACCATTATATACATTATTGTAATTGAAATATTATAAAGAAAATTCTTAATTTCTCAATGCTGTTATAATTACAAGAAAAATTGCCATTACAATAGCAGCAAGTTATTCCACTAAAAATAAATTACAACATTTAAATTTGATAAAAAGAGACTTAATGAAAGCATCTAAAAATTATTTTGTTCTTATAACTCAGTGACAATTGAAACTAATTGTAATGTAATTAAAAATAAATAATTGAAAGTGTAATCACAATGGATTATCAGTTTTTATTCATGTAACTGATCACTTTATTTAATATGCATGATGGATCTGAGTGTTACTGACTTAATATTCTCATCTACTGTAACATATATATTCTCTATTAAAACAGTACCCCTCTTTATTAATATTAACAAAACAGTGTTCTCCCTATTAGTATTACATTTACAAAAACGGTGCTCCTCTTATGAAAGTAATAAAGCACTCAGCTTCCCTTAAGACAGTAATAAAAAAGTGTTCCCCCTAAAACAGTAATAATACGGTATTCTCCTCTCAATAATATGGTACTCTCATCTCAATAATACGGTATACTCTCATCTCAATAATACGGTACTCTCATCTCAATAATATGGTAACTCTCATCTCAATAATATGGTATACTCTCATCTCAATAATATGGTACTCTCATCTCAATAATACGGTACTCTCATCTCAATAATATGGTACTCTCATCTCAATAATACGGTACTCTCATCTCAATAATACAACGCGCTCTCTTTTATATCATAATAACCCTGTACTCCTTCTAGTCTAGTTCTTCTCTGATTTTGGTAATAATGTATTATCCTGCTCATTGTATTGAAAACACAGTACTTTGTGTTCCCGTAGTATGGTTGAGACTAGGACAGTTCTGATAATACCATGGTTCAGTATAAACTAGTTAAAGGTGTGTATGTACAGAGAATCTTCTGACTTGTCTATGTTGAAAATTAATTTTTGTCATAGATAATATATAAAGCTATAGGTTATTAACGAGAATTTATTAAAATAAATGGAAGTTTTCGGTTGATGACTGTTGATGTTCTAATGACTTTTTAAAAACGTTTGTCAGTAAAGACATCACTCTGAGAGTATCTATCAGCTCAACATTTCAAAGGTCCTTCGTTTTATTACAAAGATTTAAATTATCTTCTGTACTGGATCAGCGAATTGTAAAAGCATTTTGGTGCCCATTATATAATATTCCTGTCTTGTTTTACTATAAAATACTTTAGCTTAATTTGGCTCTTTTCTTCCCTACACCAGTGTGATTGATAAATAATGTTTGACTATTATCAAATTATTTGGGATTTTATATTGAAGGTTTTCTGTTTACACAATTTCTAAAGATGACATCATACGTAAACAATGCAAAAAGGTCTTAATTTGTATACACATACAATAAAGCAACTCAAGCCAGAAGCAAAAGCCAGGATGTAATGTAAATAAACACTGATCAAGAAGGGGAAGACACTTTTTTATTTTACTGGTTTGCTGGCAAAAATTGATGCACGAAGCTTTAATATGGAACCTCGTAAACATAATTCTGCATAATATATAGAACCAATCCAAATGTGACATAGATTCTCCATTATAATACATTCGTGTAGCCTACCTTCTGCATGGCGGCTAGCCACAACATTGACTGACGTTTCTGCGAGTTCTCAGGACAAATCATCTCTAATCTGTGTTGTGTAGCATCACAATCCTTATAACTTAGACTCAATCCTGTAGCTGCTTTGTTACCTGTAAGAGGGAAGATGGTGAGTGATGCTCATAGAAGGAATGCTGTCATTTTATGGTAGTCAGATTTGTTATTTGTTTAATAATGTTACAGTAGCTCATTAAGAGAAGTCGATCCATCTAAATATTTAAACAACTAAATAGACTTATCTCAGACAACAACATCCCATATATTTAGCTTATATTTATAACTATTAAATGGGACAAAGT
Organism: Paralvinella palmiformis; assembly: GCA_025642065.1. NCBI lineage: Eukaryota > Metazoa > Annelida > Polychaeta > Terebellida > Alvinellidae > Paralvinella > Paralvinella palmiformis. The sequence continues at coordinate 123,092 of JAODUP010000974.1, read as the reverse complement.
GAACATATATTATATGATATTATTATATGATTATTACAGAATCTACAAGTCTTGTTCTCTGATTATCTAATCTAATCAGTTTATATCATCAATTTTGTTGTGCCGTATATTTATAATTTCTATCCCACATCTGTAGTTTAAGTCTGCCTATTACCAGATGTCGAGCTTGTTATGGGACTAATCTTTATCTAATACAAATACCAAAAAGTTGTGTTAATCAAGATACTTTAATAAGTTGAAACTAGTCACCGTTATCCACCCTTCCATCTACTCCTGCTTCCATCTAGTGGTGACTTTTGGAAGAAAGAGCTCAGATAATAAATTACGGCATCGAGACACTTTACAGGCAGAATATTGTTGACATTTAGTGGATCTCATGGAAATTAGATATAACTATATAGTATAATTGAAAGGTTATTTATTGTTTATATTAGTATAATATATACACCTTTGTCATCAATTACCTTCACTGACTCAACAGTTACTAAGGTTTGAGCTCATGGAGATGATACAAACAGTGTGTCACGTTTCTGTAAATTTGCCACAAGCTATTATTGATTTCATCGAGCAAAATCAATTTGAGATAATAACATTAGATTCAGATTATGTTTATTTAGTGCTGTCAGATAAATCAGAGAAAATTGACATTATAATTCCAAAGTATTGTCAGTATATATCCCATATCAGAGGGATGGTTGATGTTTTATGGTTATTTTTGTGCACATCGTAGTCTAAATGGGCTAAGCGAGCTCCGAAGGTAATGAAGCGAAGTGAAAGATGAAACACCCTTCAGATAGTCCCACGCTGAGATTCGAATTCAGGTGGTAGTGACCCATGGTCCAACGCTCTACCAACTACCGGTAGACCATGGAGGCACCCCCATACCATAGGGACTGTTGTGGCTATGCTGTGAACCCAACATGTATGATAGCTTTGTTACAGCTAATTGTTACAGCTAATGTATCAACAGAGGCCTTTATGTCTTAAAATAATGTCTATATTCAATTAAACCAAAGGAGAAATGTAAAAAGTAAGATAAAGACATGTATATTAGTTTGTGTGCAAATTATTGCACTTTGAAGATTAAATTCTTTCAAGCTTTGAATATTTAGAAATAGGTAATTAACAATATTTTAAATTGTCTTAAGTAGACACAACACAAGTGACTGGCAGCTTTATCTTCATCAGATATCTCTGATTTGTTTTAGCAAAATATTTTCTGTAAAATTGCGCTAGTAACATTAAATACTGGTATGTATAAAGGCATTATGTCTAAAATAATGAACACGTAAATAAATCACACCACACTGATAAGAGTTTTGTTCTGGAGCAGGTCTGTTGGATATCACACAAATAGCGAAACATGTTGAGTCTAAAACCAAATTCTATCACCACCCTGTACCATTGCATGACATACAGATATATTAGAGTCAGTAACAGTGAAATTGGGTTTAGTTTGCTATTTTTGTACCAAATACAGTCAAAACAAACACACAAACATAATTTTCTTCAGATCTTGACAGGTGGCATAAACACAACTCTCATAAAAATGTTTATAGAATATTATCAAATATTAAGACTATTGTTTTACATTAGATCTGAGTGTATTTAAGTTAGTGTTATGTTTGGTTTAGTTAGATTTCTTTCAATATTTCCAATAATATTTTCTCTGTTAGTAATTAGGCATCACATACTTTAAGATAAATGTTATATAAGTTGTGTATCTTAGTTAATAATTTTAATATGACTAATATGTAGTAATATCAAACTTTAGACTGGAACTATTTTTATTACAATATCAGATGAATCTGGGATAATAATGAGCTGTGATAGACTATGTTAAAAAGATTTAGAATTATCAAATGAATACATATGCTAAAGAAGATTGTATTATACATAATACATCACTGATACATTTATTTTACAAGGTCTAATGCTCTATTAAGTCACTGAAAGTTACACAGAACCTGACTGACTCATTAGAACCTGATTATTGTGTTGAGTGGTTTTCCTAATTTATAAAATAAGACAGAATGTCATAAAACAATTAAAGTTAGTGTCATTGATTGACTCTTAAGAAAGTGTAACAACGATATTGTCAACTAACAAAGTAACATTAGTCGATGTACTTACGGATAAACATTAAAATATTTATAGTTAGATATTATGTAGCCTGAGATTCTTAAAGTATCACCACAGTCACAATAATAATTAATTACAGTTATTTATCTGGATATTTATCACTAAAGTAAATAAGTGAACAAAATGTATCAGTATATCAGGGTAAAAAAAAGGGCATTTAGTGCCGCCCCCTAGTGGTCATTTCTTATGACACAAAGAAGGATATACATATAACAAACTCCAGGACTGAAGCATTCCTGGAGTACTACATTAACCAGAAACATCCATTTATAATGTTACACCGCCATTGTCTGGGCTAAACTAAAACATAACTAGTGAGTAAAGGGTACTCACTATGTCTAGTTGTTATATAACTGACTGAGTGAGTACTTTAATTGTTTAGCCCAGGTGAACTCCTAGAAAATATCACACAAACAAAGATGTGAGTCAGATTTGAACCCACAGGCTGGAGTTTTGTAGCACAATGCTTTAAGCACTGTGCTATAGGAGCACCCTGGTTGTTAGATAAGACATTTTGATTAACAATCTGTATACTGTTTTTAGCTGAAATATCTCTACATCAATCAGAATATAAATCTATGTCTGGTATTGTGTTGATTTTTTAAACTTACACATAAATCAACAACTTAAGAAAATATCATCCATACAAGAAGGTAGTTGAGACACAATTGATTGAACTAAGCTAAATGCTTTACGGTTTAAATAATCTGTTACATGAATAATTTGATAGATTCTACTAGTAACATACAGTATAGCTTAAGTACTACAACAATAACCTCTAGTAGTAGTACTACTGCTACATCTAATAATAATCATATGGAATGTGCACACATACACACACAGACAGACAGACACACACACACACACACACTCATCATCATCATCAACAGCATACTAGTAAATTTAAAGAAAGCAAAACATAAAAGATAGACCTCAAGAGTGTAAGTTTGTGCACACTCTAGTCAGACTGAGGACCAAACAATCTCTGATAATAATACGGTGAAATGACTCTTTAAACAGAAGCTACGATTTCAATCCTTATGTTTAATATTTAATTATTTCAAACCAAACCACAAATGCTGATTTCTTTTTTCAAAATGTTCACTGGCAGTCAGTCACTTTGGGAACATTAAATTCAATTTGTTCATGACAACTTATTTTCTGAAGATGACTGCTACCAGTCATTTCAGATGTATATAAATCCTATTATCAAGCACATATTTGATTTATATATGGTCATTATGTATATCATATATATATATATATATATATATATATATATATATATATATAGTCAAACCAGCTCTTAACGCCAGGTTAAACCCCAGGCACTTAATTAAAGGAATGTTTCATTGTTAGTATGCTCACCAATTGCCTTTCCAACTGTGCGAGAGCCTTCACTTTTTGTTGCAAAGTTAAGATTTTGCAAGATCTATGAAATATCCTGGAATCCATACAGACGATCATCATTTCTTAATATCACGATGTTTAATATGTCGGGAATAGAGCGCACATTGGAATGTCAAAAGTATAAGGTGATTAATTAAGGAATTTGTTGAAAATTTATATCCAAAATATTTGTAGAGATTGCAATAACAATTGCAAAATAATGGCTTTATCAGTTTTAAGTTTACACACCTCTAACAAGAGCTGCCCTTGCAGCAATTATCTCTAATCAAGGTGTTTTGAAATCACAACAGCACGACCCACTATCCAAAATACGGCCAACGGAAAACGTCATACACACCTTGGAGATATAACTGAGGAACAGTTATCATTGGTCAATATGTTGGCGATGTTCGGCCAATAACAATCAGCACTCACTCATGCTAATAAATCCTCAATCAAATTATCGCAACTAGTGGTTACCTGACAGGTAATATTGTTGGTCCTATAGTGTTTGGTAGCATCAGGCTGGTGGTTGCTCTAGACAGGTGGTATTAAGAGCTGGTTTGACTGTATATATTTTTCAATTTGATAACTAGTGATATATTATACAAATAAGAGCTATTTATTTCTATGGATGTGAGAATTGATTAGCAACTCTGTACTCATTTGTTCTAGTTACAAACACTTCATTATAAACATATTGATATTTTAGATTTTATCAAAATCATTAGTTGTTTTTAAAAGTTGTTTGGAAATAAATATGATGCTCATTAACATATTTGTTAGAAATTTGCATTTGATAGTTATTATTGCCCTCTTTTCGTTCACAGCTGTAAATCTGTAAGAATTTTCAACTACTATATATATATATATATATATATATATATATATAGTCATTTATTAATTCAATTTTTTCTCCAAGTTTCTGTATGTTTATTCTTAGAAACATTGTCTCAAACTTTACAGACCATATTAATAATGTCAGACATGAAAAGAGACAATAGACAATAAGATGAGGTGTGGTGATGATAATGTATTGACCCTTTGGGCCAAAAACTTAAAATTGACCACAAAATCAAAATACAACATAAACATGCAAGTTTGACTAGTTATAAAGCATCCTACCTTCTTCCACTGTATGACATATTGATAAATAAAACATATATTCCAAAATAGTCAGCAGTAACATTTCATAATACACTTTGCATACAGAACAAGGTAACATTTCCTGAATTTCAATGAACGGGATAATTTATATTATTGAATATATTGCCATTTTTTCCATTAATTTGTGATGTATATATTTGTTATTAGATTGTCCATTGAATAGAAGAATAATTTACAAATAAATGCTACATCATTTGGTGATACACATTTTAACATTATGACCCCAAACACTGTTATCATAAGATAAAAATAATCATAATTACTATCTAGTTACAATTATTTCCAGGCTGACAACTGAATTAATTTTGGACATCGTTACATAATCATTATTATCAAAGTATAGTCGTAATTATTATTAGGCCATTGTTATTTGAATACTTGTTTTACAGGAAATGTTTTATGTTTTAGTTTTACAGTGATATTCAAATTCAGTTAGACAATGATATCCACTGGTGTATCTTCCTTGACAATCATCTGGCACACGGCAATATTTTCTATAACATATTCTTCCTTTAGTTGGGGTTTCACAATCTCTCCAATAGTTTCGCTTTTTTGAGACTTTATAATTTTCTTTTGATCTTGAATTAATTGACAGCAAAAAGTAAACAATAGACATATCACTATCAGCCTAATCCAAGATGGTGATAGGTCAGTTCCACTTCAAAATTATTTCAGTTATTTCTGCAATAAATCAGTCTTCAAGTCTAGAAATCTTCTAAATTTGAAATTATCACTCACCGAGAAACACATAAATAGTTTGAACTTTGTGGAGATCTACTTAAAATCCCCAAAGAAAATATCGCCGTGATAAGGCTACAGTACACATTCTTTTATCGCCTCTAGCCTTATCACAGTGATATTTTTGATTGTGATTTTAAGTAGATCTCCACAAAGTTCAAACTATTTGTTTCTCAATGGGGGGGGGGGGGGGTTATAATTAGACTTGAATTGAAGGTTAGATTTCTAGGCTTAAAGACCGATTTACTGTAGAAATAACTGAAATAATAATTTCAAAGTGGAACTGACCTGTCACCATCTTGGATTAGGCAGCATGGTAGCCTAATTCACTTCCACTGTTCAGGCGGGTTGATGCAAAAATAATATTAAAAAGAATAAAACTTTACTAAAAGTCAATTTTATTTCCCGGCGGCGGGTTTCAGCTATGATCAGCGGGTTTGTAAAACAAGTATTAAAAAACAAACAATGGCCCTATCAAAATATAATTCTGTAATAGAAATGATTTAATTTAGACTCATTTATTCACATATAGTTGATCTAAATTTCAGTTAACAAGATCACGAAGATGTTTATCAAGAATTACCTTAAGGGATTTCAACAAAGTTTTAACAGAAATGTGACTTATGCTGACCATTTCTTCTTTTGAAACTGATAGACTTTTGTGTTATTATGGTTATAAAATGTTTGTCAAAAGTGCGTCAACCAGAATAAAAGCACAATAATAACAGATATCACACCTATATGTGGATATTTACCACTGTAAAGCCAATATTCAATTTGAAAGAATTGGCTCCATTTTCAAAACAGAAATAAATCTCTTAATAGCTTCTTTGTTTTAGTCGAATTGTCTTCATTAAAAAAGATATTTCGCCTTTTGGGAATAATATTACAGAATTATTACAAGTTTTAAAATAGAACTCTACATCTCATTTTGGTAAAATATCTGAATATCTGGACTGTCGCATGACCCAAACTCTACACAATCTGAACTCATCTGATAATAATGAATGGCTCACCTGTAGGTAATAGATCTGTTGATAAAATCTGTACTGAGTCAATATGGCTGACTTCTATTGGTGAATGTTCTGGACACATGTCACTCTGACACTCAAATAGTAAGAATCTGGAAACAAATATCATATTACAACATGTTACATCAATATTTACAACGTGTAACACAGATGTGTATAACATGTTACACTGGTCTGGGCATGACACTATGTAGTTTCTAAATGTCACCATTATAATATGAATAGACATATACGTAATTAAACTTTATGTTGAGAGCAAGTTTAATATTAAACATCAATAACTCATTAGTAAGCTGGGATGGTCTTAGTTCAAATTAATTATTAATACTGTGCGGAAGCAGATTAGGCTACCACATAGCCTAATCCAAGATGGTGACAGGTCACTTCCACTTTGAAATTATTTCAGTTATTTCTAGAGTCTTCATGACTAGAATTCTTGTAAATTTAAACTAATTATAACTCTCCCTCACTGATAAACACATACCGAGTAATGTGTTTATACTTTGTGGAGAACTAGTTAAAATCACTTCATAAGGCTAGCGCTGATAAAAGAATACGTGCACGGTAGCTTTATCACAGCAATATTTTCTATGGCGATTTTAAGTAGATCTCCGCAAAGTTCAAACTATTTATGTGTTTGTGGGGCATTTGTAAATCATTGGGTACTGAATCTGGTAAATCTGTCAGAAACTAGAACTTTCTATAAATTTGTTTTCAACTGACCCTATGTTTTAAGTGATTTATTTTATTTTTGTTCTGAACGACCCTAATTTTCGGAAAATAAATTTTCCATAACACAAGTATTAAAAAAACCAATGACCTAATAACAAATAATAAAATTTAGAAAACAATTTAACGATAATCTGACAAGACTGTTTGCGCAGGTATAAGAATGAAATATATACGATTAACACAACGTTAGAAGGCATTTCACTGCTCAGTCCACAATAGAGAGATTAAAAAGTATGTATTTGTTAACAAACTCTATCATTTACAAAGTGATCATCTTCATATATACTATCACTGAAAAATAAATATCCAATTTTCTTATCCTTTTCAAGTAACCAGCATATCTTGAATAAAATCACAATTGATTGTAGTTAATTGATGAATTCAATTCAATTACATCCAATAACTTAGACTAGTTATCAAGTCATAATCTTCTAGAAATGTTCTCATATAGAACATAAAATCTGTCTCTTAGAGTTAGTCTTATAGAAGATCACATATCAAACTTGAAATCTGTTGACTATTATTACTCTTAAAATGTATGGATGAAATCTGGTTAAGTAAAGTAATAATTGTTTGTGGTAAATAGAAATGCTGACCCAATTATTGATGTTACCATGTATACAATCTACACAGTGATATTAACACATTTAGTTATATTAAAGATTGACTGTTTTTTGTATTTCACAACGAGATGGTAGTATTTGAATCTTGAGAAAACTAGCCAATTATCTAAACTAGAGTATATCTCGACAAATTACAATTTAGGCAGGTTACACTGTTTAATATTGTTTAAGAATATACCTTTGATCTTTGGACATTTTACACAAGAAACTCATGGAAGCATTATCATCAGGCTCTGGTAGACTGGTACTGTTTATATGGAAGCTACTCCCTGAATTATAACGAACAAATCTGGTATTAAAATGTTATATAATATAAGAGATTATCTATTTACAGGCAAATAAAAAAAACTATGTTTTGTGTTTATTACAGTATTTACAACAAAGTTTAGTCACTGACCATTCTGCAGAGTTTTTAGATGTTTTTCAAAGAATTCTCCTTCACGTGCTGATATCTGTGTACATTTTGCACATTGCCGGACAGGATCCACAAAACACATCCTCGGAAGTGATATTTTTGCTGTACAGCATTCACTACAGAAACACTTCCCACATCGTCTACAATGATGCTGTCAAATATAAATGATTATTTGTTAAAAAAATGCCTTACATGATCTAACAAGTAGCAATAATTTAATAAAAAATAAGCTAACACATTATGTTTGGAACAAAGAAGAAAAAATATCAACAGAATAACCCATAATAGTAATGACATCTTACACGTCTCTTAAGGAAATCAAACTTCGCATCACAGTTCATACATCTTGGACACTGAAAATAAAGTAAAGTAAGGATGGATGTTAAATGTTTGTGGGTGAATGAGTGTGTTTGTATTAGTATTTGATGTGTTTGAGATAAAGAGTAGGATATATTTAAGATATTTTAACAAGAATGCTCAGCAGAAATAATGACTGATTGTTGACATTTAGATTGATTCGATCAGATGATCAATAACATTTGATTTTCTTCATATATTAATCACACCAATCAGTTGAGTTCTGAACAGATTTGAACCCACAACCTGTAGGTTTGTAATTACTACACTCTTGGAACACTCCATTTACTGGTAATCACTGATAACGCCTGAGTACCAATATATGTACTTGATGACAACTAATTATCAACTGATAATTTAATTCATTAACATAACAAGAGACTGGACATAACAGATAATGATTCTAAACAAAAGGATGAGCCGAAGATAGTCATGATATGTATGTCAACAATTATAAACAAACCGAGGACAGTATTTATTAGACAAGATAACAAAATAACTAATAAATACAGATCTATGGTTAATAGTAGAGAAATATTATCTATATTTCTACATTGACATCAAATAAATCCTCACAAAACCATCTAATTATCAATAAAACACCCAGTCAGTGGCTGCTATTATAAATGTCTGCTAAATTATTTGACAAAATGAAAACATTATTATTTTTCTTAGTTCAGTTCTGTTCACTTGCCAAAACATTCCATTAAATCTCAAATAATTAAAAAATACTGAACACATTATGTTGTTTAGATAGATTAAAGTAATTATTTATGGTTACTTGAGAATATAATCATTATGATTATATTAATTATTTTTATTAGAAATATGTTTTCTATAATATGGTCATCAATGGTTAAAGAAATAATTTATATGACACGCTCATTAATTGTTGATGAATATAAGTGCGTATGTTTGCGCGTATGCCTGAACTCAACCGTCTGATATGAGAATATATTTGCTGTATAAAGAGCATTAGTTTCACATCAGAAGGTGAAATATTTTTATGTAAACAAAGCAACTGTGACCAAAACCATCATTTCATTTGGCAAATTAACATTCTTATCATAAAAATTAATGCTGAATGAATATTTTATGTCAGTTTAACTCTTAAATTTAATTAAATACATTTATAATTGAATGACTTGTAATTTCTATGTATAATTCCTTTAAAGCGTTTATTTAATTTCACATTATTCACTAGTAAGGATACTTTATTAAATCTATGTTATTCTTGCTATTATTATTATAAGTACAAGCCATAACAGAGAGAAAAGACAATGTTCAAGTTAAATATAAACTGATATTGTATTACACTAAGAATGTATGGGCTTTGGATAAGTATTTTGTCTAGCTGTAATTGTCATCATATAACTTTTAACACAGAACTTATATTATATGATACTCACTGGAACTATTATGGCCAAAGATCACTTTAAAAAGACCAATAACGACATATTTATAAACAATTAATATTCTATTTGTGTGCATTGTTTTATGTGTAAACTGATTTCCAAATTTGTTATTTGCAAACTATACATTTCAGAACATAAAGTCTCATTTATATTTAACCTCAATTCTATGTAGTATATAGGATAATTTGCCAGTGCTGTAAAAACTTATTTTGTGATATTTTAATAAAGTTGAACAATTTTTCTCACGTTTGTTCATAAAGCATTAATATAACATTAACATAGTGTCCAAATCTAGCATTGTCATTTCAGTCATCAAACTGTCACAGACCAATAAAATGTGACAGACCAATACAGTATGACAGACCAATACAATATGACAGACCAATACAATATGACAGACCAATACAATGTGACAGACCAATACAATGTGACAGACCAATACCATATGACAGACCAATACAATGTGACAGACCAATACAATGTGACAGACCAATACAATGTGACAGACCAATACTATATGACAGACCAGTACAATGTGACAGACCAATACAATCTGGTAGACCAATACAATCTGGTAGACCAATACAATCTGGTAGACCAATACAATGTGACAGACCAATACAGTATGACAGACCAATACAGTATGACAGACCAATACAGTATGACAGACCAATACATGTAACAGACCAATACAATGCGACAGACCAATACAATGCGACAGACCAATACAATGTGACAGACCAATACAATCTGGCAGACCAATACAGTGTGACAGACCAATACAGTGTGATAGACCAATACAATGTGACAGACCAATACAATGTGACAGACCAATACATGCAATAGACCAATACAATATGACAGACCAATACAATATGACAGACCAATACAATGTGACAGACCAATACAATATGACAGACCAATACAAATGACAGACCAACACAATGTGACAGACCAATACAATGTGACAGACCAATACAATATGACAGACCAATACAAATGACAGACCAACACAATGTGACAGACCAATACAATGAAACAGACCAATACAATGTGATAGACCAATACAATGTGACAGACCAATATAAATGTGACAGACCAATATAAATGTGACAGACCAATACATGGGATAGACCAATACAATGTGACAGACCAATACAAGCGATAGACCAATCCAATGTGACAGACCAATACAAGCGATAGACCAATACAATGCAACAAACCAATCCAATGTGACAGACCAAAACAATGTGACAGACCAATACAATGTGACAGACCAATACAATGTGACAAACCAATCCAATGTGACAGACCAAAACAATGTGACAGACCAATACAATGTGACAGACCAATACAATGTGACAAACCAATACAATGTGAAAGACCAATACAATATGACAGTGGCTTCTCTGTTGACTGACTCCCAATTAACTCCAAACATTAATAAGGATAACTTCATCTGAGCTCAGCTCAAAACATCAATCAGTTAATTGTAATTTGATGTCCCACTTCTCTTGGTACACAAGTGATTAGTGGCTTATTTTTCAGTTAATTGTAATTTGATGTCCCACTTCTCTTGGTACACAAGTGATCAGTGGCTTATTTTTCAGTTAATTGTAATTTGATGCCCCACTTCTCTTGGTACACAAGTGATTAGTGGCTTATTTTCATAATTTTCCAATAAAATTACAATCTCTTTATATCTATCTGCACATGGAAATTTCTTTGGCATTATACTTGATAGCTTATTTAGTCATCTGAAAAGCCTCAATCTTAGATAATATTGAAAACCACAATTTGCCAATATTGATATAGATGGCAGGCCTAAAGACCCAAAAAGTTGTTGTTGATAGCAAAAACGTGTCCAAGCTCAGGAATAGACAGCTGTCATTAGATGAGATTTTGTTTTTGTTATGATTTTGTGTTCATCACAAACCGAACTTTAAATACATGAATGGTGAATAGTTATTATGAACAGTGAATGATTATTAACACAACAACATGACATCACATATGTATATTATCATCATCTCATTTTCATTATTGTTGGTTTAATAAATAAAATAAGAATGTTTTGTTTAATATTAATTATTGATATTGGGGCTTTAAATGGATAATTTGGAGAAAAAAAATTTCAGCAATTTATATGGTCTTGCTGAACAGAAGCCATTGCTATGGGTATGTACATTCTTGAATATCAGTGTAGCAGATCAAATGAAATCACTACGGGTAAATATAAAAAGCTACTATAAGTTTATTGTTTAGAAATTGACTGCTATAATCACACCAACACATTGCTGCAGTAACTGTACACAGTGTTGCCATTAGTAACCAATTACATGCAGGTGCCATTTGACATCTTAATTACAGTAACAGCCATCCCCACCAATGACACAACACCATTATTTGGTCCCAACCACTAAGTGTATTTTTAATTATGTCAGTGTGATTATATGATTAGGTATCTAATCATTGTAGTATTGACAATAAACATGATATTTCATTAATATAGTTTTCTAATGATTTATTACATGTTTACACAGGCAAAACCCCTGTTTATACAGTGTTTAACTCACCAGGGAGGGGGGGTTTAACCAGTTTTTAACCCAATGGAGAGGATTAAACTGGTCTAATCACTTATAAAACCCAACTTGGGATACAATTTAATATGGAAACATCCTACAAACAGAGATATGGGTCAGATTTGAACCTACAGCTTGAAGGTATACAATACAGCACCATGTTCTAACCTCTATAGTAACGGTGTGCTCTATAATTAAGAATATCAAGTAACTTTTTTTACCTTCATTTCTCTATAGATAACCTTTGATTAGATCATAGTAGATGGTTTAGGTGTGACGTTATGTTGAGGCTAAACAAAACAATCATTAATTACCAGACTTTTAGGCAGTTCCATGACAAATTAAGCTATTTAACAATTCACAAGATTTGCACAGCAACATAAAATGATAAACAACAATAACCTTTTTTTTAATTTCACAATCTGTAACAGCTGATACCACATCTAAGTATCACATAGAGGACAGTTCATGAGTTATATCATAGTTATTTTCTTCAGGAGATACAGTTCAATTTATTATAGCATCACCAAATGTAAGAAGCTGGGCAATAACAGACACACGCATGCACACACACCTTTTCTGCTTCATTATCATCCACCTTTCCAAACAAACAGATAGACAGACAGACAAACAAGTACTAGCCAACAGACAGACACTCTGTGACCAACTGCCAATATTAAGTGAACTAGTAATCAGAAACTAACAGCTGTTACTAGTCACACTGAATAGAGTTATTATGATCTGAAACAATATTGACGACAAAACAGCTGCAAATTTTCTTATCGACCACGTATTCATAAAATTGCTAATGTTTTGATAGAACTAACAAACCAGACATGTATTAATTAGCATTAAAATTTCTAACTCAAGCTCAGAATCATGTCTTAGAACTGCATCAGTTATCTATCACACTATCAGTAGACTAATACTGTTGTATAATAGTTATTAATACAGTTGAGTTGACTGAAGTTGTGTAGCCTTGGTGCTACTAGGTTGGCTGATAAAAATGCCCACAGTTTTAACCAGTGGTTTTAACCACTTAAAACTGCCCTTGTTAATACCCAAAAAGGCGGTCAATACTGGTCAATACAAATTTTCAAAGATTGTAACCACTGTTGTTATATTATAGATTCTGAGCAACAAATATAATTAAAAATACATAAAACACTATTTCATGTTTATGTTCACCAGTCTCTTGGATATATGTTTATGTTCACCAGTCTCTTGGATATATGTTTATGTTCACCAGTCTCTTGGATATATGTTTATGTTCACCGGTCTCATGGATCAATGTTTATGTTCACTGGTCTCACTGATGAATGTTTATGTTCACCACTCTCATGGATCAACATTTATGTTCACTGGTCTCACTGATGAATGTTTATGTTCACCACTCTCATGGATATATGTTTATGTTCACCACTCTCATGGATCAATGTTTATGTTCACCAGTCTCATGGATCAATGTTTATGTTCTTCAGTCTCATGGATCAATGTTTATGTTCTTCAGTCTCATCTCAGAAATCCGGAACATTGACGTTTAAGGTTAAAATGGCGGGATTATCATGGTATTATCACTCAGCTGACCCCCTATAAATTCCACAATGCAAAGCGCTGCTGGTTTGTTATGGTTTTTGACGTCATCATGCTTCGGGATTATTGGAATTGATAAATTTTGAATTGGAATTGAAGTTTCAAAAAAAATATTTAATCCACAATTTACCATTTAATTTTTTAATTCAAAAATATTTCTTCCATGACAATCCTACTTGGAATATAAACTACTTGAGTATACTTGGAGTACCTATTCATGGTAAAAAGTAGTAGGTAAAACAAGAGTCTGTAAAAACGGAATTCATACATTTGGAATTGATAAATTTTATGTGAAATTGACAAAATGGAATTGAATGAAATTGATCGGATGTCTGGTCCAATCCTGCTCCTATGAAACAGTTCAATATACCAATATTAACAGTGTCAGCTGAACAGACAGGGTTAGCTGAAGTCTGGCTAGAAGAAGATTGGTGATGCAGTGATGTCCTGTTTCGAAACAGCCTGTCCCACTTCGAACCTGTTGTCCCATTTCGTAAAGAGCACCATTTCAACAAGAATTTAATATATCTATAAATAGAAGACTATAATTTTTTTATTCAATTTAATTTTCACAACATATCATTTTGCTAGATAACTGGCAAATAATACAGAAAATTTTGAAATAACAGTGCAACATTTAATTGCCACATGGTTGCTAAACAGGCAAGCATTGTTAAAACCATACCAGTTGTGAAATGGGATGGTCGCGTTTTGAAATGGCCCCGGTTGTCAAGATGGTGTCCAACACTACCACTACACCATCTGAACGTCCTGTCATTATCATACAGATTATGATATTTTTGACAGGGTGATTAGGTTGATAAATAATCAAATTCTTACATGGATGATGATTTTCTGTTACATACATACATTGATTTGATACATTAACATAGTGATAATATTTTGCAGACATACACACTCAACTCTGACAGCCACCAGTGTCACAAAACAGTATCATCATATTGACATGATTATAGTCTAGATCTAAATCAGTAAATGTCATCACGTCAATGAGTGACATGAATGTGGTATAGTTTTAAACTAGACTAGAGAGTAGATGACTAGATCAGTAGACTAGATGTAGACGTCTAGATATACTCACTCATATAGCTTATTGGACTGCAATGTTATATGACTGTATTATCAAAGACAACAGTATAATAGTGAGTTTTATAATCTTGTGACTAAATTACAGTATAATAAATTTTACTGAAATGGTAAACAGAGTTTATGAAACCTGATGTGTTTGGGCTTCAAACGAAAGTTGAAAAAACACTCTTCAGAGAACGATATATAAAATCCAAGTAAAACATGGCACTACTAACTGATTATACTTACTTCGTTATCCGGAATCCACTTAGGTTCAGATATTGTGAATGGACTGTTAAGGTTCTCATTCAGTGCCACAATTTTTAATCCACTTTTCGAGCGAACTAACTTCTTGTCGCAAGATGCCATCATATTTACAGTTGTTATTTATCGCTCGGCTATCTTCGGCAATTTCCGGAGGCCGTCGTAAACGGGTTACGCCTATTTTGTTGTATCGGTTTAATACCTGAATCGGTTATGAACATGTTTTTCCATGTTGAAGATGGATATATTTGGGGTTGCCATCGACGCGTTTACCTGCTGGTCGGCTTGTAAAAAGCATTGATATTTATTGGTGTGTATTTTTCCATGATGTTTAATCTATCACTTAAATTGGTATATGGTTTGTTGCAGCGTGGTACACTATTAGAAAACGATTAAAAACATTTTTAAGTTGAATAATATAAAATGTTTATTTATAGACCTCTACTGGCTCTAGACTATACAGTCTATAAGACTAAGTCTATTAGGTCTATAGTCTAGAGTATATAGACCTAGTTACTTAGTTATAGATATAGATATATTATAAGACAAATATAATAATAAGTTATTATAAGTCATATACTTATAGTTATACTTATCCTCTTCTGCATATAGCGTAGGTATATAATATAGCCTGTTACTGTTAGCAGATAGCTACCTACCTAGGATCTAAGGAACGCACTGTCATATTGAAAGAATGCGTTTACCGGTTGTTTGCTATAATTCCATCGACTCCAGGCTTTATATAACCTAGCTTTAAAGGCGTTCAGACGTGGGGCATTTACAACTTGAGCTGGGAGTTGATTCCATGCTTTAGTTGCTCTTATGGTGAGGAACTTTTGTTGTACCCTTTTGTTTACGCATTCTTTGACTAGTTTGTATGAATGCCCTCTGGTGGTTTGTGACTGATCTAATTTGATGTACTTGGCATCTGTATGATATGTGCCATGTGTATGTACAACTCTATCGTATCGCCTCTTGCCCTACGGTAGTGAAGGCTTGGTAGCTTCAATTGTCTCAGCCTATCCTCATATTTCCTATCATGCAGGCCCAGGTGGGGTCAAACCAATGATGGATATAGTCTGGTCACAGACTCAGCATCCAAATAGAAATATGTCCTGCATATCAAGCACAGTATTTGGTTTCCTTTGTTCACCTGTTTTTCACAGTGTTCACTGAAGATTGATTCAGGTTCTGTATGGATACCCAGGTCTTTTTCCAGTTTGGTCTCATGTAGTTCTACTGGTTTTCTGCATTGGGTCATATAATACTTTTTGGTTTGGAATTTTTCCCATCTATGTGCAATATCTTGCATTTATCTGCAATAAATTTCAGCTGCCATTAGTTACTCCACTCTTGCAGTGCAATCAAGTCTGTCTGGAGAACTGTTGAGTCTGCTTTTCTGTTTACAGTCCTGAACAGTTTTGTGTCATCCGCGAACATCCTGATTAGACTGTTAACTACCTCTGGCATGTCATTGATGAAGATAATGAATAAGAGGGATCCCAGAACACTGTCCTGTGGTATCCCGTTATGGACAGGTGCCAGTAAGGAGGATACACTGGCTATTAAGACTCTCTGTCTTCTGCCTATGAGAAATAATCTGATCATATGACAATCTTTCCTCTGATGCCGTATCCATATACTTTCCTTAGTAGCCTCTGATGGGGAACAGAGTCAAAGGCCTTAGCAAAGTCTAGATAGAAGAAATCCATGGAGTCATCATTATCTAATGACAGACCATCAGTACCTGGACATTTGTTTGGTGTTAGAGTCTTTAACTTCTCAAAGTCTGCTACTGTGTTTGACACATCCAAAAGCTGGTTCATCTTTTTTCCTATTGGGAAAGTTGGCATATGATCGTATTCCCACTGTGTCTAGATCTAAATTTAAAATTACCCCTGGCTATTCTAGATCTATACTATATACTAATTATTATTCTAATATAATATATATCTAGTCTAGACTCAATACAAATAGAGTGTTCAGTGAGATCTCTCCCTCCATTAAACTGCTGTTGAGCATCATATGCATGCAATCATATGATGAGTGATGCCTACCAAGTGATTGGAAAAATGCCCACATTACACCAATACACAAGAAGGGGTCAAAAACCATTCCTGGAAATTATCGTCAGTGGTAGGAAAAATGGTGGAGTCCGTACTTAGGGATTTGCTTGTGAAACACATGATGGACAACCTATTTTGTGACCAGCAGCATCGTTTTGTCCCAGGACACTCCTGCATCACACAATTATTAGTCACTATGGAATTATGGACTGAGTTGGTATACAGTGGTGCCCCCATAAATGTGATTTACTTGGATTTAAAAAAAGCTTTTGATACTGTGCTTCACCAAAGGTTATTGAGGAAATTGAAAGTGTACGGTGTAACCAGTAAATTAATGGAGTGGATACAAGATTTTTTATCTGGACGAAGGCAAAGATTAATTGTAAATGGAAGTGTGTTAGGCCCGATCTTGTTCGTCATTTTTATAAATGACCTGCCAGATGTAGTCAGCAGTACAGCAAAAATATTTGCTGATGACACAAAGCTGTTCCATGAAATTAGGACAATAGAAGATTACAATGTCCTGCAGCAGGACCTTGACAACCTTGTGGAATGGTTGAACAAGTGGCAACTGGGGTTCAACGAAGCCAAGTGTAAGAGCCTCCATCGAGGCAGCTCAAACCAGAGACTAACATACCAGATGAACTCACAGTTATTAGAAGAGACCAGAAATGAGAGTGACTTGGGGTATATATTGACAAGGAACTAAAATTCCATGACCATGTCTCTAAGGCAGTAACAAAAGCATCATGCTTGTTAGGACTAATAAGAGCCATTTTCACATGCCTGGATAATGTCACCACACCTAGTCTCTTCACAACTATGGTACAACCACATTCAGAATATGGGAATGTAATCTGACATCTAAGGTTTAGACGTGACAGTGTTGATATAGAAAAAGTTCAGAGACGAGCCACCAAACTCATTCCTGAAATAAGCCATCTACCATATGATAAGTGACTAAGAGCCCTAAAATTGCCATCATTACAACACCGTAGGAGAAGAGGGGACATGGTTCAGACTTATAAAATATTAAATGGAATTGATAGAATAGAGATAGTGCTATATTCTTCTAACTAAGTGCTGCATCAGTCACTCAAGGTCACAACCAGTAGATAGTTAAAAAAACTCACTAGGTTGGGAAGTCGGCAGTCAGGTTTCAGTCTGAGAGTTGTGAATGACTGGAACTCACTCCCAGCTGAAGTCATTGAAAGCCAGTCAATAAACAGTTTTAAGTCGAGGTTGGATAAAGTTTGGTGTCAAGAGTGATACAATTTGCCATGAACGCTATGTAAATAAAGTGTATATGTATCAGTCAATACCGGAATAAATAATCAGGCAGTGCCCTATAGTCTGTATATCCAGTATCAAAGTATCAAGTATGCTGTAGTATATAGATCTAACTGAATTTTGAAACATACAAAGATACTTCTTAAAATGCCAAAATGGTGTACTTAGAGTTAAACCTCTTATTTTTTTAATTGATTTTTTTTAGTCAATTAATAGAGTAATATGATATCGTATGAGATATATGGAAAAGAGGTAAAGCCTATTAAACTTCCTGTTTATACTCTAATCTAAATCATGGTATCCTGTATTGCTCTGTACACCCAAATCAGTTAAGACTTGATTTAAATCTATTCGGAGTGCTGCTGACGACAGCTTCTTTTGGATGTGTGTATGTTCCAGTCATCCACAATACTTTGGCTGAAAAATTTGCTTCTCATCTCAAGTCTAGAATGCTGCTTTCTCAGTTTCTGACTATGGCTTCTTGTCTGTGAAGATCCTGATCTGTTGAAAAATAGCTATGATCTTATATATCTGTATCATGTCACCTCTTCTGCCTCTGTAGTTCAGGGACGGGAGCTTCAAGGTCCTCAGGCAGACCTTATATGGTAAATGTCTGAGATTCTGTAGAAGCTTTGTCGCTCTTCGCTGAACTTTTTCCACCTCTACGCTCTCCATTTTGAAACGTGGTGACCATATGACATTCCCATATTCAAGGTGGCACCTGACCAGTATGGTGAATAGCCTGGGGACAGTTACTTCAACGAGGTATGTAAATGTAGCTCTTATGAGGCAGAGCATCCTTGAAGATTTCTTAACAGCAGCTGCTACATGTTTATGAAATTTGAGCACTTCATCTATGATCACACCAAGATCGTTTTCCTCAGTGGTTACAGCTAGGGGGACTCCTTTCATATGGTAGTCATGTTTTGGGTTCCTCAATCCTAGGTGCAGGACTTTGCACTTCCCTTCATTAAACCCTAGCTCTGACCAATTGACGAGCATATCAAGGTCCTCCTCTAATGTTATATTACGAAACAGTTTTGCGTCATCTGTTAATATTTTTGCAGTACTTGCAACCATTTCACGAAGATGATAGGTCCCACCCAGTACACTGCCCTGGTGGATTCTACTTAGGACTTCAGCCCAGCTTGACAGCTTACCATTGACTAACACTCTCCATTTTCGATCAAACAAAACGTTCCTGATCCACTCCTTTAGCTTCCCTATGACTGCAGTAAGGCTAATTGGTCTATAGTTACCTGGTGTTATCTTACCTCCCTTGTGTATTGGAGTGCTATGTCCCATCTTCCAGTGTCTAGTATTGTGTAGAACATTGCCAGATTAGGTATTAAAGAAATTATTATAATTTTGAGTAAGACACAATTCAGGAAATCATGTCTTGACAACAACACTATCAGTATCCATCTGGATCTCTATATCAGTGTGTTTGATGAGCACTGACGGCTACTTATGACCCCATTTCATATGGTTAACATATTTGTTCTTGCCAGAAGTCATGTGAAGAAAGTGTTCCCACAAAGAGTTTTATGGTCTTCCATCTTTATACATGGTTAAAGTTTATAAAATTACAGCAATATCACAAAAAGTCATCCAGAATTGTTGATAAGGGAACAGTGGGTAATTAAATCCAGTTGTGATTTGATTGGATGTTTGGGTAAGATTATTAATTGCTAGATTGGGTTTTGTGAGTTTTTGTAACAATTAAGTTAACACACATATTCAACTGGTCAATGGATTATATAATATGTAGTATTAATAACACTGTGTTGCAAAAAAACAGTCATTATTAAATATGTTACACTTCTTTTAATTATGATTTTTACAATATTAGTTGAATTCTTATTAAAAAAACTAGTTTTTACAATTCTATCTAAAAAACCTGGTTATAGTGTGAAATAATGTTAATTAATAGTGTTACTAAAGTTATAAAACAAATATATATTATTTAGAAAACATAAAATACATTGAATTTATCACTGTTACTCAAGATCTATTTACATATGTATGTATTATGCAAATATTGTATGTAACATTCCTGATCATGAGTGAAGTATAATTAGTTTACAAAATAGAATATTACATGTTATAATAATATTGTTGAAAGAATTATCTTCTTTGTACATCCAGTTGACTTATGTACAGATAAAAAGGAGAAAAGACACATACTAAATTAACACTTTTAAAATAACATTAAATGTATGTTCAATTTTTAATAATAAGGCAGTTATCTCGGAGGGATCCTATGTGCTTTAAAAAAAATCAGATTTTGGGCTTAAACACCAAATGTTTAATATGAATTAACAAACTGTTATCATGTTTTGTAATTTTTTATTCATATTTTCAGTAGACTACAATTACCAGTGTATGCTAATTCTTTTTAAATGGCTGCTCATCATGAACATTCTGTCAGACTTCGGGTCTTACCTGCTACGGTACAACTTGCATGTAATGGTACATACTTGGCACTACCGCAAGGCCAAGCTCTTGTAAAAGTATGGAGCCTACAAGACATCACATGTAAGGGTGTGTGTGTGTGAGAAAAACAGTGTTTAATAGTTAATAATATAAAATATTGAGTTTTATTGATATGTGTTTAAAAGGTATTTAAAAAGTAATTATCTCTCACTCTCTCTCTTTCATAAGGTTGTAGGATGTTTTGGCCATGGACGTTTGAGCCACGGTTATGTACCTCTAGACATTTGGGGCATGGAAAACATTTAGGGTGGGCGTTTTGGCTATAACATTTATTTGTAAATTGTAAATATGGATAATTTAAAAGTATTTATAAATCATATTTGTTATACAAAGGGATGTCACTAAATGAGAAACTCAAACTGGAATACAAAGGGATTCGCTTTTTAAAAATTCTTCAAAAATGAATTCCAGATAGTATTAGCCATAACCTCCATAAAGGTCACCCCATCATCTGATGTGTTTTCAAAAAACCATGTAAATCTAACCGAATTATTTGATGTACTATGGCCAAAACGTCGAGGGGTGCATGGCCATGGCCGAAATGTCTGTGGCCAAAACGTTCTTCTACCCTTTCACACAAGCACAAAAATACACATACACCAGCATTTCTCTCTAATACTGGATACTAGAGTTCAACGTATTCTAAGAAAAGTTTATCTGGAGCTGTATATTCTGTGTACTATTTGCGTCTTTGGAGGGACACCGTTTAAGTGTTTGGCCTGGTTATCCAGCATTTAAATGACTATACCAGGCACAGTTGTTTGTGTAGTTTGGGGATTTACCCCAGGCTGTTGCTTACTGAGCACAGCCTGAAGCAGGCACAGTACGCTCTTAAAGCATTATAGGTACTCCTGACTCAGGAATAGAAACACTGTATCAAATGTCAAGTGTTGGCATTGGGCACAGCTCACGTGGTTGGTGTGTTTTATGGTAGTGGTGCATGCCATGCCCAAAATGTCTGTGGCCAAAACGTCCATTGCCAAAACACCCTAATTTGTGTTTTACATAACAACTTTAATTGCATATAAAATTCATCTTAGTAGTATGTTGGAATAGAATTGTCTCTCCCATGTCCAGTTTTGTCCAGTTTGTACTATGGCATTGAAGGGTATCTCCAGTCTGCTTGTAATAAATAATATCTAAGTACATTATTATAATAATAGTTTGTATAGCAGACATTAAGTCTGGTATGAAAATGTTAATATACAGTTTTAACAGTACTGAAGCTATGATCATATTATGGTCTGCTCTAGTGTAGATGTCAGTTTTTTTAATAGCAATTAAGCTATCAGTTTTAATAGTATAGTCACTTCATGATGCACAGGTTTGATCCCAGCAAGAGGTCGAAAAGGTTTGCAGAGATTAATTTCTCAGCTCACAACATCATGGGTGGTTGACCTCGTTAAATGGCGCTGCCGTCTGCCCATAATTATTAAAAATAAAGGGGGACGTTAAAGACCCTCTGAGGACGTAAAACACTCCAGCAGTGACCACCCTCTGGATATTTCGGCTCCATCTTTCCGTACTGCTCTCCTGTGAGTGGTGGGGGAGGAGTTTCTCAACCACTTCAATATAGAGGCTATGCTGAATAAGCCACAGCCTGGGAATTCTCCCCAAAAGCAAAACACAACAAACATGAATAAAAAAAATGGATGTAGCCTGCAGATAGCGAATAGCAAATCAGCTACAGCCTGTAGATGATTCACTATTTGTTGCTTGGCGGCTTAGGGTTTTGTGAGACATTACACATGTCTCAGCAGGAAAAGTAGCTACTCTGGATTCACTCTCTTGAAGAATCATCCAGAGTTTGAATTCAAGCTTCAAAATTCACACAAAAACACAGATACACATACATCTCTCTGTAACATAAACAATTGTGCTCTTATGCATACCACCCCCACAGTGTTGATACTAATAGACCATATATTCCAGCCATTGGATCTTGAAGGCCACAGACATCCTGTGACAGGATTATGTTTTGGACACCGAACCAAACCAACTCTTCTCTGTTCAGCTGCTGATGATTACATTATTGTGTGGAATATTGAGAAAGCTCGAGCAAGTATAGATACTGGTAAGATATTGAAGAATTATGATGATCAGATTAATATTACCTGGTGTTCATTAAATCATTATCTTTGGGTATTTACAAGATCCACAAAAGATGCCCTTTTAAAGCCATTAAAGTAATTAAAAACACAGTTTAAACTAATATTCTAAACAATTACATACCTGTTTTAAATTTATCCTTTTTATGTAAAATTATAGAAAGGGGAGTTTCTTTCAATTTAAACAAATATTTATTCAATAATAAGCTAAATGAATCACTATGATGTGCATATCAAGTGGTGTCAGCACTGAAACAACCTTGATTTGGTGAAAAATTATATTATGATGTTAATTAATTAAGGTAACCTAGTATGACTTGTTCTTCTGCACATCTAATTATAACATCTATTACCTTCAGCGAATAGTGCAGCTCACATAGTGACAAATACTCAAAAATATAACTATATCCCCATAATTCTTAAAAACACTACATTGTTAGATAGCAGATCAATATCAAGATTTTACTAATCTCTATCAATGATGTGACATCAATACCTGTATGAACTGATGTCCACAAGAAAGTCATTCCCAAAACTCTGGTTGTCCAGTCACTGATACTATTAGAAGATCCCATATGTTTTGACACATTAGTCATATGGTGATTGTGTATTTAATGTCACACTGTCCTTACTTTGTGGAATAGGTTACTGATGGATACTAGAAATACATTGATTTGTGTATAGAAAAGTTCGTTCTGATATGTAACACACCTGTTTAAGGTTGTTTTTCACAAGATAAATAATGATTATCTCTTAGTGTGTATTTACAGTGATATTTGTTTTGGGTATCAGTATACACTACTAGAAAGGTCACTTTATTAAATATATATTACTATTGTTATTTTTATTAATGTTATTTGATTGTGACATCTTCCTGTATTAATTAGTTTTTAAAAGGTTTATTTTATTTTGTGTTTCAGGTCAGCAGATCAGAGGTACCATCATTGGTACAACTCTTGGTAATGTACAGTATGTTGCTTTTAATCATGATGACACACTTGTTGCCATCTGTGTGCAAAAAGAAGTGTTTGTTTTGGATACTAAGGTAAATCATGATTGGTTATAATTAGTTCAACTTATAGACTAATGAATAAAATAGATAATTTAAGCCACAATCACGATCTAGACAGTTTATTACTGCTGTCTCTCTCTAACGATGATGATAATATAACGGCTCTGAACAAGGTCGTAGTACTTCAACTGATTACCAACAATAAGATATTTACAGACAAACAGAAAAATAATTAACAGTAATGATCAGTAAAAGTTAGTTTTATGCATGATTGACCTCTTTCCAGGTCAGTACTCACACTCAGTATCTTGTTAACACACACGTGCACGCGTGCACACACACACCCACACACACATACACACACATTATTGTTTATTGTAGGAGGATAGGGTAGAGGCAATATTAGAAGGTCATACTGGGCTAGTAAATTGTGCTGAGTTCTGTCCTCAATACACATCTACAGTTGTCACAGCAGGTGATGATAGAACATTCAAGGTATGTTGTGTGTGTGTGTGTGTGTGTGTCTGTGTGTGTGTGAATACACTCACGTGGGATATTTTTTAAATTAATTTCTCACATGACTACCAGGTATATGAATCAATGTATTGAAAATTACACACACACACACACACACACACACAATATATTGTTCATTTCAGGTATGGGATATCTCATGTTCTGCTTTGATCTATCAGTCAACAATAGTATCTTCATCACCGTTTATTAGTCTAGCAATGAACTTAACACATGAGAGTTTTTCTTTGGGTACGACAGATGGCCAGGTATTAATAACTCTCATATACAACATTTCTATATGTTTTATCCTTTTTTATTAAATTGATTTCCTTATAGAATTATGATTGTTATTGGAATATTGAAACAGATGAACCAAAATTGCAATTGAGAATTATTTTATTATGAAATTATTCAGTTATAACTAAGTTTTAGAATATTTCTGTCAAAACGTATATGTCAATAATGTGGATCATATTTTGTTAATCAGTTTGTATTTGTGTTAATCAGTTATTAGTTTGTTTGTTTATTT
This sequence comes from Paralvinella palmiformis, assembly GCA_025642065.1. NCBI lineage: Eukaryota > Metazoa > Annelida > Polychaeta > Terebellida > Alvinellidae > Paralvinella > Paralvinella palmiformis. Next base: position 97,538 of record JAODUP010000974.1, on the reverse strand, counting down.
GGTCTCATAATTAAATAGATTGTTCTCCATTGTCTAGATATTGTCATTGTAAGTGATTAGTACAATTGAATATCATCTTATTTTTATACAATTTGTATAATGATATTAATTAATTTTTATCCATATATTATTTAGGTACGAGTTTATGATCTCACTGATGGCAATGGCTTCAGGTGTCTTCACCATCTCGATGTTGGTCGAATGATTAACAAAATACAACAAGGTGTAAATAATTTGAATGCCACATCGGAACAAAAAGGTTTGTTTACGGACAGTGTTTCTTCAAATATAGAAATCTTTTTTATTGTTTCACAAGTTCTATCAGAATGAGGTTATGGGCCTGTGCTGACATAGACATTTCTATATACATCCATAGTTTCCATTCTACCTCTAAAAGTTTGTACAAAAATGATATTAGAGGATGATCTACATTACTAACAGAGCTAATTTTCCTTTTAGATGACTTCCTAAGAGCAGTAGATTCACTTATATATACAAAAATAAATGTTATTTTATCAGATCCAAATAAAAAATATATTTATTTATTTAGTGTAGTCTATGATCCTGTACTCTGGAAGTCTTTGTAAGCTAGATTCATGGGTCTCGTGAACCTTTTATTGTTGGCCATCAGGTGATCTTCTGTCAAACCCTAGATAGATCAGCCTCCTTTGAACCGTGTTAACCTGTTTTGAATGAGCTCAGTACACGAGATGGTTTTAAAATACTTTTATAAACAGTGGATCATTAATCATTACAATATAAATAATATATTTACTTTTATAGGTCAGTAATATATATCCTTTCATCGTAAAGTTTAATTTCATACTATTTGTTTCAAAGATGAATTCATTAATTGTTTTCAAAGTATGCAGTCTGTGTCTTTAGGTCCGATCACCATCAGCAGTCGGCCATCTTGGCAGCGAAATGATCAAATACAGATAGATGAACTTGAGGATGTTGTGGATGATGAGACTGAAATAGGATGTTCGGTACTTGGGATGTTATACACGTGGCCACCAGATGATCAACATCACACACCAACTCCAAGTAAACTGTCATTCCTTCAACAAAATGATTCACTTGTAAGGTAAAACTAGTTTACTATCTGTAGATACACATTGTCTTAAACATACCGTAGATTGTCTACGTTGAGTGACGAGTAAAATATTAAAATACTACATTAATTAAATTGACTGTTATTATCTATTAAAAGTTGTCATAATGGTTCCAATTGTGTAAGAAAATTCTAGGAATGACAGTCATCTCACAACATATTGTGTCTTTTTGTGAATTATTAAATATGTCATTGTACAGAGTTATATAATAAAGAAGATAATTAATGTAATTGTCTTATTACTAATAGAAAGATGATACGGATTATATCATTGATGATATAATTTTACATTTCAGTTTTTATCATTTGACTTTAAACATTCTGTAATAAATTTAAATATTAACAGTTTAATATAAAATTATTCTATTTCATTTAGGAACATCATCAGTATGTTGTCTACCAAGAATTCTCTTATTTTGTATTTACTTATTACATTTGTGTATTAATTATGTTGTATATTGATTAATTATTTTTGTTGTTTATTAATCAGGTATATTGTTTATTACTTTGTTCAGTTTTATATTAATTATTCCTTTAGTTTCACTTATATTTTATCAGTGACTTGTTGGACTCGGCTCCAATGCTCGTTATTGGTACAACATCAGCTATTGTCCAAGTTAACGCCAGAACCTTAGAACCTACACAATATGTCAGTTTACAAGGTAAACAAAAGTAATACATAATTGCTTTATCTTCTGATTACAACAATAGCTACCTTAAGAAATGACTTGTCTGTTTTCAAACTAAAAACACCCACTTCCTCTAATTTATCTTTTAGTTATATGAGAGAAATATTTATTTTAATTATCATCTAACTTTAAAGACCATCTGAGGTAACTGTAGCTGTTCTAACCGACTTTGACATTATAATACTGACCTAACTTTGTATATCTGTCAGAATTATAATGTCAAACTCAGAACTTCACAGCTTAAAGGATGATTATAGAATTTGTCTTATGGGATAGTTATTCTTATCGTTTTGTAAACTATTATGGTATTCAATATCAATTTTTGTAAATAATACATTTATGTAGAATAATTAAATTAATATTTGTTGATTGGTTTATTTTCAGAGCCAATGATATCTAACAGTGTATTGGTTGATGCCCGACAAACGATATCACTTGCTGGAAATATCCTATTCACTCCACTAGCATTTAATTGTAACAAAGTAAGAACCTGTCATGACATTAATGATTAAAAATTATTATTATTTATAATTTTTGTAACTATATTAATAACAGAGCTACATAAATAAATTAACCTGCTCACTTGAGCCAGGTTTCTGTGATGGTGTCCTGTTGATCACTAAATTCATAAATGTTTCTAAACACTTCCTGGTGTTATCAGTGCTGCATTATCACATTAACTTATCACCATTTGTTTGACAGGAATTTCTCACCCAACCAGAATTATGTTTTTGTTATATTTAATGCACATTCAAGCTTGTACTAGCTACCATATTTTAAGTGTAAGTTACATTAATTCAGAATTATTTTAAAATAAAGTTACTAAAGCTGTTCATCATCTTTATCATTATAGATGCTGTTCTGTTTATCTTATATAGATAAGATTCATATCTAACTATTGTTTTTTAGTTCTAAATTTGGAGAATAATGTATTTATGATGAAATCTCAGCCCCAAATAGTGATTTCATCATTAACTCAGAGGCATCAATCATTAATAATAATAATATTAATAATAATTAACTTCATTTGTGCCAATATCTTCAAATAGTATCCAGGTCAGTTGTGATGCTTACAATGTCATGATAAAGGTGTACAAAGTGAAGAATATTCATAAAACACATATTTGACTAATGAGCAGCTAATGCCACATCTTTGTTTGGTCTAGGTATATATATATATATATATATATATAGTGTGTGTGTGTGTGTGTGTGTGTGTGTGTGCATGCATATGCACATGCATGGAAGATATAACTCTAAAATTGGGTTAAGAAATTCCATACCAATCATTTATAAACAGTTTTCAGGACAATTATAATTGATGAGTGTATATTGTCAGTTTAGTTATTACCTTTATAATATAATTGATAAAATATGGAAATATCTACAGTTTTTCTTTTTTGGTTCCTATTTCTTTTTTTAGTCACAAATTAAAATTATGATATTAAATAGTTTATGTTATATGTATCATTTCTGTTTTAGCTTGGCTAGTAAGTTATATTATATATCTATAGTCCTACAGTAATCCATGTTCTCTATCCCAAAGTCTAGTATAAAGTGGAAATATAAAACCTTTAGAGCAATTAAAGACAAATGATTTACATTCAGAATCTGTATTAAGGGATCCATGTCTAAAGAGTACAAAAGTTTAACCCAAAGGATGGTTTTATAAGATAAGCTCTTTTGTATAGAACAATGAATGTGTCAACATGTATCTTGTAAACAGATAAAATAATTGTTTGGCTTTTTATTAAAATAAATGGTAATTAATTTATCATTGTTCTGAACACATATTCTTTGTAGACAATTTAAACATTCTCCTGAAACAGTTTTGATATCGAGATCTTGATTCTTTTCACTTCACAAGATTGTTATATGTTGATATGCCAATGAAAATATAAAGTGTATATTATGGTATAACATATTAATATTTTCAGGTCTGTGCTGTGATTGGTTCTTTGTTTGAGTATGATGTACACGTCTTGCATATTTATCATCCAACACAAAATGATGCAAGTCTCCTTCGGGAACAGATTACACAGAGTAAGAAATCTTCACCCACTCATCACATTGACTCATCACAACATATCCCAAATCCAGATGATGAATCAATGTTTAGAACAGAAGAGACTAATGATTATATAGATGGAAAAGCATTATCTGTCTTGTCAAGGTAATATTTAATAAAATGTTTCCTTTAGATTGAAAATATATCACAATCTTTGTTATGTTTGTCAATCTATATGAATGTATTAAATTGTTATTACTCAAATAATCTGACAGAATATTGCCTCGTGTTGATGGTAATTCAGTGACAAAGTAAATAAAGATAAAACTGATGATTATATGTATAGTTTGGGGTAGTCAAATTCTTGTAGTCAATAGATTTTTAAAAATAGTTTAATAATATTTAATTATTGTACAATGTCTATTTACTGGATATGCTCATCTGTAAAATGAGCTCAAGTATTAGTCAAATTGTATTTACATTTATTTTAAAAGGAACTGCCTGAAATTCTTGAATTTATTGAGTACCTACCCGAACAAAAATCTAAAGTTGAAGCTTAAAGTCTTTGAATTCACCTTTTTTTCAACCAGATATGTCATATTCAACTTTATTTCAACTGTTGAATAAAAATTGACTTTTTCATTTTCAACTGTTGAGATTTAACTTTTAACTACATTTTAGTTGAGCATTAGTTGAGAACTGGTTGAGCTCAACTTTATATTTTTGTTGGGAATTGCTGATATATATATATATATATATATATATATATATATATTTTGGTTACATCCTTTTAATTACTGTGCTGACAACTATTGATGTAAATATTTAGTTATTTTATTGTTAATATTCTGATGACAAATTATCCTAATTGTTTGATTTTAGTTCAGTTTAAATCTCACATCATTGTGTAACTATTTCTTTATTTGAGATTATGTTACATCTATCAGGAATATCTTTTGTAATCAGAAGAGCTACCAATATTATTTTTAGATACTAGAAATTCAACTATATTTAATTTTGTTTTGTATTTTTACAGTGCTCCACTTTTACCAAACTCTCCACTAAAGGCAGAACTCATTCTGAAGCAAAAATCTGTTAAAGTGAAAAAGATAACTGCCATAAGAGGTTTGTTAGCATAAAAACTGTTATTTCCCACATAAAGATCTTTAAAAAGACAATTAAAATACAGATATGTTCGATATGGCAATATTCTTAATAGTATAATCTTTAACCTTTTCATGATAACAAAAAAAATATTAGTGAATTGTACTTTTTGCTTAATTGGAATTATATATATATATATATATATATATATATATATATAATTTGGATATGCATTACAGGGGTCCAGGCAAAGCCAGGTGTACTTACAAAAAAAGGTGCCATTGTTGACAATCAGCCAATAGTATTTCGTGACAAAGTGAAGTCATCAGGTTATGCGAAGGAATTACCAAAGTAAACATTTCTATGCTAATATACATTTGATAACAAACATGTTTATATAAATACTCTAAGAACTATGTTATGTTGTTATATTGATGCTGTTTTAATGTTTTCAGACGGCCATTGTTTCAGCCTAAGATTAATACATCTCGTGTAACAAATGATGGATTGAAGATAGGAAGAAAGTCTCCTGTGAAACAAGCTAAGTCAGTATTTAATGGTCTTTATATGATTTGTTTCAGTTATGAATGTGGTCTATTTTAAGAATATTATGGTATAAAATTTATTATATGAACCGTAGCCATTTGTGTGATGTATATTATTAAATAAAGTATGTATTACTATGTTTTAATCCATATAAATGTGTGTGTGTGTGTGTGTGTGTGTGATCTGTTAGCCATAAATTAAGCTATTGGTCTTATACACAAGTAACACCAAAAAGCAAACATATTTGATGGAGTTGTTTTAACAATCTGATCTGTCTTGGGTGGTAATGAAAGAGATATATACTAAAGACTGTCTGCTGCAACTGATGTATACTATCTCTCAGAAATTATATCTTGTATCATATTTCATCTCTAACCACAGTCGTTGTGAACAATTAACACATAAACTCATCTTAGATTCATCTTATATATGTTCAGTGTGTACCAACTTGCCATGTCACATGATCATGTATTTGGACAAAAAGAACTTCAAGCAAGGGGTAGAATTAATTTCCTAAGTTTCTAAAATGAAGTTTGGAGTTTAGTGGTTTAATTTGTGTTAAATTGATCATTAAATGGACTTCACTTAATCCTTTTGTAGTGGAAAGCTCATTATTATCTGTGTATGGGATTCTATTATGAGCCTTTAATGATTAACAAGTACATAATATCACAGGTATTAATGTCACACATAATTACATAATCATAATCAGTATATCATAGGAATATTAAATTGGTTTAATAAATATTCTAGGTATTTTATAAATACCTTACTCATGATATAAAATTATCAATAATTTGATTTGAACAGGAAAAGAGAGGAAACAAGCACTTTTTCAGCAACAAATATTTCAATCTTAAACAATGGTTTATCATTTGCCATATACACGGGTTCAATATATTGACCATAAATACAATTTGCTTTATTTATGTATGATATATATTTATCTATTTATATATTATTGCAGATCTGCCCTTCATTTTTAATTATAATAAAGCTACCTAGGTGTCACCACTAATGTACTTGTCCCGGATGTAATAAAGTGTTTAAAAATGTATTTTATCATCTGCCAAGATAGTGCATGAATATATCTACATACAGGACAGTTCAATTATAAAACAATACATTATCAAATAGATAACATATATATATATATATATATATATATATATATTATTATATATTGTAGATCAATAATAAAGGAATATCCAACAGACAGTGATCCAGCCACAGATCTGGTTGTTAAGATAGATGTAGCTGAAAGACCTACAGCCATCAATAATGTAATATTCTCAGGTATTATATTATTATTGTTATTATTATTATTATATAGTATCAGCACATTGTTAAGTAATATCAATACGTTTATAGGTAATATGTGTTTTATTACAATACATGTTTTTGAGATACTATTAATTAGCATATTAGTACATTCTTAGGTAATGTAACACCTTTTGAAGTAATGTAAACACATTGTCTGATCTTTCTGAAATAATGTTAATCATGATATATGAAGTTACTCTAAGATATAACATCCCAGTTTTGTTGTTTATCATTTTAATCAAAAGAAATTTATGTTCAGCTTAATTTTGTCATACAATTTGTATTCTTATAATTTGTATTCTTTTCAGTATTTGTTTATGTTTTGTGGTATTTTAAGATGTTTATTTACTTGTTTATTTTCAGATGATGGTCAACATTTAGCATGCTCTTTAGCGAACACATCCGCACATATATTTAAACTTCCTCTGACTGGCAAAGGACATGCCTTTGCAGGTATTTTACAATAATTTAAACTTAAAATTGTTTTATACTTTAAAATTTGTATATATATATATATAAAATATATATATATATATATATATATCATTGTATCTTGCCATTTTTAAATAATTACCTTCAAAAGATACAGTAAACTTGTCTTAAATGTCTGATCTGGGGACTGTGGCAGTAGTGGTTAGAGTATTGCACTGTACACCTCCAGGTTCTGGGTTTGAATCCGACTGACACCTGCATTTGTAGGATGTTTTCCTAGGGATTTATTTCCTCTTGGCCATTTATCCGAGGTACCTGTGACCAGTACAGTTACTAAACACCTCAACTCAACTGATCTGAGGACTATTGTAGGAGGTGACCTTGGAATAATGTAATCTTTTAATGTCAGATTTTTAGTAACTTTATATAACAAAAGAAATAATGATCAATTCAGAAGATTCACTATTTATTTAAGATAGGTATTCTGTTAAGGCAGGTTTTATCAAATACAGGATATGTGTTGTTGTTAAATATCAGTAATATGTCAATGACATATTAGGTTCTGTATATAACTTATATTATAGTTAATTAACATTTTATATTGTTGTATTTATATACATTTACTCTAATACTAATAACAGTTAGCTAATTGTTTGTATTAGATGAGTGTTTTTAATTGTAAGTATTATTAAACACACCCAGTATAACATCATAAACAACACATTAACTTATATTATAGTTAATTAACATTGTATATTGTTGTACTTGTATACATTTACTCTAATACTAATAACAGTTAGCTAATTGTTTGTCTTAGATGAGTGTTTTTAATTGTAAGTTTTTTAAAAAATTTAAACAAAAAACACATTAACTTATATTATAGTTAATTAACATTGTATATTGTTGTACTTGTATACATTTACTCTAATACTAATAACAGTTAGCTAATTGTTTGTCTTAGATGAGTGTTTTTAATTGTAAGTATTATTAAACACACCCAGTATAACATCATAAACAACACATTAACTTATATTATAGTTAATTAACATTGTATATTGTTGTACTTGTATACATTTACTCTAATACTAATAACAGTTAGCTAATTGTTTGTCTTAGATGAGTGTTTTTAATTGTAAGTATTATTAAACACACCCAGTATAACATCATAAACAACACATTAACTTATATTATAGTTAATTAACATTGTATATTGTTGTACTTGTATACATTTACTCTAATACTAATAACAGTTAGCTAATTGTTTGTCTTAGATGAGTGTTTTTAATTGTAAGTATTATTAAACACACCCAGTATAACATCATAAACAACACATTAACTTATATTATAGTTAATTAACATTGTATATTGTTGTACTTGTATACATTTACTCTAATACTAATAACAGTTAGCTAATTGTTTGTCTTAGATGAGTGTTTTTAATTGTAAGTATTATTAAACACACCCAGTATAACATCATAAACAACACATTAACTTATATTATAGTTAATTAACATTGTATATTGTTGTACTTGTATACATTTACTCTAATACTAATAACAGTTAGCTAATTGTTTGTCTTAGATGAGTGTTTTTAATTGTAAGTATTATTAAACACACCCAGTATAACATCATAAACAACACATTAACTTATATTATAGTTAATTAACATTGTATATTGTTGTACTTGTATACATTTACTCTAATACTAATAACAGTTAGCTAATTGTTTGTCTTAGATGAGTGTTTTTAATTGTAAGTATTATTAAACACACCCAGTATAACATCATAAACAACACATTAACTTATATTATAGTTAATTAACATTGTATATTGTTGTACTTGTATACATTTACTCTAATACTAATAACAGTTAGCTAATTGTTTGTCTTAGATGAGTGTTTTTAATTGTAAGTATTATTAAACACACCCAGTATAACATCATAAACAACACATTAACTTAGCCATATTAGCCCAGTATAACATCATAAACAACACATTAACTTAGCCATATTAGCCCAGTATAACATCATAAACAATACATTAACTTAGCCATATTAGCCCAGTATAACATCATAAACAACACATTAACTTAGCCATATTAGCCCAGTATAACATCATAAACAACACATTAACTTAGCCATATTAGCCCAGTATAACATCATAAACAACACATTAACTTAGCCATATTAGCCCAGTATAACATCATAAACAACACATTAACTTAGCCATATTAGCCCAGTATAACATCATAAACAACACATTAACTTAGCCATATTAGCCCAGTATAACATCATAAACAACACATTAACTTAGCCATATTAGCCCAGTATAACATCATAAACAACACATTAACTTAGCCATATTAGCCCAGTATAACATCATAAACAACACATTAACTTAGCCATATTAGCCCAGTATAACATCATAAACAACACATTAACTTAGCCATATTAGGAAAGATTTTGCCATATATTTAAATGTTTCTGTACAGATGATAGGTAATAGGTATTAATTAATAGATATTATACCACAAACAATAAAATATGACAGACTTTGTTATAGATGAATTTATTAGAGTTAGTAAAATATTTCTTTAAATACATAGTATCATATATTACACTTGATATTAATATTGATAATAGTAGGAATATTATTAATCAATCATATTAGATAATTTATAGGCCACTATTAATAACTGTTATGAATTCTTATGATACAACTAATAGATATTTGTCAAATATAGATTCTGGGCTTGTTTATTTTTTTATTACCATTTGAGTATTGGTTAAGCTCCCTTCACCCCCCCCCCCCCTCACGTGATGATTATCAAACAGAATGTGACATAAATAAATTAAAATTATGTGTATAATTTATTGCTGTTATTGATTGACAACAGTGTATTGGTGTTATTAATAATGATATTAATAGTATAAATAATTTATATAATGCATACATAATTATCTAATGCTGATTTAAGACTAGTTAACACACAATAATGTTTTGTTTATGTATTTTGTTCTATTCAAGGTCATAAGGGTATAGTGACCAGTTCTCATTGGAGTCATGACAGTCAATGGCTCATTACATCAAGTGATGACCGCAGTGCTGCCATCTGGTCACTAAGTCTGCCAGATCCTGTCATGACAATAACTATGGCCACTCATAACTTTGGTGTTGACAAAGATGGTGGATTGAAACCTGATAAGGTTTGTTGTCAATACAAAAGAAAACAGAACATAGTAGGACTATAATATATTAATTTAATTTATAATTGGTGTTTATAAGGGAAGGTAGCTTGTTATTAGTAGAGATTTGTTTGTATACATGCAGGATTCTTCTGTTGTCATAGATGGCTCTGTGTATCATTTTATCCTGAAGCACACAGATCTATTGTACATTGGTTCAAACCCTTGCTGGGCTATGTCAGTAGGGGGTTTTATCATTCACTTCCCTTATTACTACTGGAAGTCACTCGGTGCATTTAGCCAACAATATTCCCCAAAATTGACATAAAACAGCAATATTTAAATATTTTTGTTTAATTTTATCCAAATGTGTCAACTTTATTTTCTGAAAAATAGACTGTCACTATTATGGAACAATATACAAATCATTAAATATATCTTACCCATAAACTCTATTTTCAATGTACTGTGATTGTCTGGCAGCAGATATGTATATTGTTCGGTTCTTATAAAGTCAGATATTATTTTATAAATCTGTCATATTTACAACTGCGGTTTCCTTCTGGATATTATCAGTTTGTTTTAATAAAACAAGCATACATCTATAATGGGTTCTGATTCTGGAGCATTATATTTGTCTGCTGAAACTTTTACTTATGATTGAGGCTGAGTGCAAAAAGTACAAGATCTTCACAAAGTGTTTATTTGGTGTTTTTATTCCAGTGACTTATCTGTAGACACAAATCAGCTAACTAATGTTGTCATAATCTATAATGGCCTAAATGATAATTAAATATATTTCTTTTATAGTATTCAGTGTACTTGATCTAAATTTTATAAAGTGTTTCTTGTTAGTAATTTACACCCTCATTACTATCCATGTAATGTTAAAACCCAGCCATGTTCAACTTTCTGTGGAGTATGTGACCCCTTACCACTATTTTGGTTGACCACATTACAAGTGACCTATTATGATCCATTTATGGTTTTAATGTAAAAATTATATTTGCCTGTAAATTTTAGATCATGACCTAGCTTCATATTTTACTTGAATTTGGTAAATGTTAAAGTATGCCACCTAAGTACACATACACCTTAGATGTTGGGGCATTCATTCGGCTGCTTGTATGTCTGTATACTAACTATTAATCACATTTTGTTGTGTTTCAGGATAATCCACTATTTACGAAGCCTGTACGTTTTGCCCAGTTTTACTATATGGATAAGTTTATTTTGTTGACAACTGGCAACACGTTTTCTCTGTACAAATATCACCTGGACACAACAAAGTCGGATATCAAAAGGTGAGAATGTTGGTATTGCATGCATACATGCACACACACATGCATGCACAAAAACACATACACGCACAAAATATCTGTCATCAGTCTGTCTGTTTGTCCTGTAAATAGTCATTAGATATCAGATAGCTGTTCTCTAACTTTCCATGATCGTGTTTTATAAAACAAAATATTTATTAAAACAAATCAATACAAATGAAATATTATTGTTTAGTTTTGATGGAACAGTACTAAATAAGATCTATCATATAAAAAATAAAAATATTGTGATGGAAACTGATTAAAAACTTTGATTAATAAAGATATGAAAGACAAACAGATATGACTAAATTTATTACAATTACCAACCTTTTATAAACACTTATAATATATTTAGACATTACACTTTATTTCTTCTTGTTAACCTGATATTATGTATATATAAATTTTATTATGTATTATGAAAACATGTAAATCACTGTATATGTCATCAAATTAAATTATCACTACTAATAGTACACACATACATACTACTACTACTACTACTATTACTACTGCTACTACTACTAGTACTACTACTATTACTACAATATTTATTGGCCACTTCCTAATTGGTATCCACTAACAGATTTTTATTTAAAATATCAGAGATGATTTATATAATATTGGAAAGATTTCTATATTATAAACATAAAGCTACAAAAATTAATGATTGTATATTTATTGTATTGAAGTGATGGAGATTTAGTGTTTGATAATTACATAATTATGTAAGACATTTTAATGTTTCTTAATGATTAATCATATAATGTAGCTGGTAGCACGCTATAGTAAAAATAGTTCTAGCTGTTTGATTCAACCCAACTGTAAGTGTTTGTGACACTGTGGGCTCTTTCATTCATCAGCAAAGGCTTCCATCTGATCAGCTCATTTCCATAGGTACCACCATATAGGTCTCAATTGCTTTTATCAGCTGAACATTCCATGACAACAATAGTCATTAGGCATTGGAAATCCTGTAAATCAGTCAATTCATTGTTGACAATTAGCAGTTGACCAATCAGACAGTCTGTGGGTGGAGCAAAATTTTGGTTTTTCACATGTCCATGTTAATTTGCTTCATGCTCGTTTCATTAGCGCTGATTATTTTATGATCTGTTTGCCACAATTTGATATTAATCTTAAAACAATGACAATCCCTAGCCATGTAATCAACCATATATATTCTTTTAAATCAATACAAATGGTACAAACCTGAAATTAACAATTTATTTATTCTTTAATAAATTCAGCCATAAGAAACCCAGATCAATGTCCAAGACATTCTGATCACCAAAAGTACCAAGCAAATGTGTTCTATCTCTCTCTCTCTCTCTCTCTCATATATATATATATATATATATATATGTGTGTGTGTATGTGTGTGTGTGTAATTTATTATTATTGCTATACCATAATAGTAATAAGTTTTCTCTCTATTTTTAATATTCTCTAATTGGACCAATTCCACAGATGAAGCATCTGAAATCAATCTATTGAACGATCTATTTAGATAGTTTTTGCTCTATTTACATACTTATACTCACAATAACAATTCCAGAAATTGATCTAATTAGGTCATGTTTCTAATCAGCTTATAGCAGATAGGTCACATGACTTAAAAACCAATATTTTAACATTTTTAGATAAAGGTGTCGGGTTATTTCCGCAGTTTGTGATATTTATTCCATTTTTATTTTCAGATATTTGTCAAATAACCGTTACAAACTCGTCAGGTCTTTCCAAATGACAGGTACACATCAGATCACAGCCTTTTCTGCAGTTAACAGTTTTCACTCCTGTATCCTTTGATTGATCATAAAACATTTATAATATTTGTGTCAGTGACAGAATTATTGAAGAAGTTAAATGAAAAGAAGGATTTTAGAATGATTGCAAACATTCAGATTTAATATTTAAAAAAAATTATGTAAATTTGTCAGTCAGAATAAAAAAGATAAAACGAGAGAAATAATTGTAATAATAAAAGTATTATCCTCTGACTGATAAAATATGATTGTATGAATTAATAAAATGGTCAGAGTGTGTGGAGTAACACGTGGAGTAACACGTGGAGTAACACGTGGAGTAACACATGGAGTAACATACATAGTGACATAAAATGGGATATAAAGCTACAGCAAATAGAGTAGTTAATATGATTACAGCGTACATTATTATCTAGGATATAATCATTGTACTACTTGAAGAATTGGGATAATATTTTGGTTGATTTTTTCATTTAAAAATATTGTGGTTGATGGATGCATGCCCACACACGCCCGAGCTTGCACATGTACATCAGCAATTCAGTTTTCTTTAATTCTGTTGTCTAGATTTAGCATTTTGTACTGGTTCAAACAAATCATTGGAGGTGTTTGACATTAATGTAGGTACTAGTGTACATACAATATCTGATGTACACTCAAAATCACCACATGTCATCTGCCAAAACCAGGTCAGTTTAATGTACACAAATGCATACAGATATACATGATCATTTGTAATAATATACTTTACACATACATACACAGACTCATTAATCGATTAATTGGGTCTAAGATTAGACTCAGGACAGTTGTCCCATTTGGCTGTACTTTATCAACTGACTTAATTATCTAGGAATATTAATATATTTAATTAATATAATACAGAGATTAGTATTTTGCAGATATATTTCTTTGAACTAGAGATAATTGTTGGTCATTGCAATTTGTTGTTTCAAAATACTTTATTGTCACATAACTGTGACCTAAATAGAGATAGATTAATGCTGAAGGTTGTACACATCAAGTGCAATATGTTGTCAAGTTATCATCTCCAAAATAACTGAAGATGGAGATAGATCAGTTGCTATTTATAAATATTTTACTGTCAGTTCAATTCAATCAATTTATTTCATAATATAAAAATCCATATACATTTTAATTATGATACAGTGAAGTATATAATACACATAACCAATTATAAACAAATTATAAACAAATTATAAATTAAGTATTTTCGTCCATCTAGCACAATATCTATAATGATAATAAAACTACATTGTACTAGCAAATTGTTATTAGCACCTAAACATGTTTTAAAACTATAAATGTTTTTGCGAACTAGCACCCTAAATGAATCAATGTTATTATTGTAATAAATTGCAGACATACTCTCCCCCCTTAAAATACCAAATAATGTTCTGTATATATTATTAAAGGCCACTACAATACGTTTATATGTATACTGATTATATGTAGACCACAAATGACAGTCATAGGTATTGTAAAGGAATGATCTAAATAATTTTACTTTAATACTGGAGGGACATGTTTTGAAGTGACTGATAAGTATATTCCCTCTTGAATAAAGTGATTTAACATATCTCATGATATCATCATCATCCTGATGTTTGTCATGTATAATTACACCTAAATATTTGTTACTTGTCACAAAAGTCAGAGGTATACCATTAAGGCAGAGAGTTGGTACAAATAAACCATTCAGTTAATTGATACAGGTATCATCCACATACATTAAATGATTTATGATCATGCCATTCATACTACAACTAATATAACTTGATTCAAGTTGCAACTTAGCTCATCCATATATATATTAAATAACACAGCTAGGTGACATAATTCCATCCTGTCTTACACATTACATATGATATGATTATAATATATTAATGCTTATTAGAATATATTAGTGTTTATTATAATATATTAATATTATTATAATACATTAATGTTGTTTATAATACATTAATGTTATTATAATACATTAATGTTAATTATAATACATTAGTGGTGTTTATATTTCAGGGATCAGCTTTTGTTAGTCATGATACACTAGCCTATGATCTCTTTGTAACAGCAGCAGCAGGTGATTGTATCAAACTATGGGATTTACGAACAAACAGGTATACAACGTCAAAATATAATCAGTCTACCATGCCCAGTTGTATGTTATACCCAGCGGTTCTTATGTTATATCCAGCTGCATTCTGTCTATCATATCTCATTGTCTGTTTGCACTCACATTTGCAGTCAGTTGCACCAGGTCTTATTTTTCTGTTATTTACGATGAAGACTTGGTAAAGAGATGATTTTTGGAACAACATCAAGCAATCATAATAAACTTGTAATATAAATATGTATCAGGTAGTTTACAGGAGGTTGTGATATATTCTAGCCTAAATAAAAATAGTTCAGATATTCAAGGGGAGTGATTGATTTGTTTAATGCCAATACTTATCACATCTAAAACATAAAACTGTGTGATGATTCCTTAAGGAATTTCAGATATCCACAAATAAATATTTGTGAGATTGAATCTCCAATATGTATCAGACAGATAATAATATTATTCATGAGGTGTTTGGATATTTCTTAACAAAACCATCACAATTTAGTAGATTGTTGCTTGATGTGGAAGGAATATTTAATAACTGGTACTGTATGGAAACATATCTTAATTAATATGTATATTTATGGAATAGAAAATATCTGGATTAGTAATAATATATGTGATTAGCTTTGATACAGGTGATGTAGTGGACAGTGTGAACTTTACCCTAAATGGACCACAACAGATAAATGGTCATAATGAGGAGTGACAGTTTTAATATAATTTTAATAATAGACATGGAATGTTAATAAATTAGTGTTTGTTACCTGTAATATTGAAGAGAATGTAGTCCGCCAGGTGTTAAACTTATTATTTTGTTCTTGGCTTTTCACGTTATTTTATTCTGAGGCAGAAGGAAGTGACCTTCACTTTATTACCTACAGACTGGGTTAGTGTCCAGAAATGAGATCAGAATGTTTATTATGTGTGAAGACAATATGTTTATGATGGTCTTCCTATGATTATATATATATTTTTTTAAACTTAATCTTCAATAAGTCATCTGATCCCTGATCTGATAGTGATTAGTTTCCTACCGATGGTGATACATTTATGTTCTGGCATCTTGAAGAACATTCATCCTTCTAAATGGTATTTACAATATGCTGTGAAATTTAATACATCTAAAATGGAGTTCTTTTATACAGAAATATTATAATTTGTTATAATAAATAAAACATGGAACAGAGACCATGAGACAACTGAGAATGTTCAGTCAAGAGAGAGGAAATAACTTTAGTTATATATTTGTTTGTGCTGTAAACTGTTATTTATTCCATTAATGGAATTAACATTAACTCTTGTTGATGATCAATAACAAATGGTAACGATTAATGATGTTTTTAAAACACTGATTTGATCAGTTTCTTGTCACAGATTTAACGTGAAATTTTCTATTATTATCTGAGAACTTTGATGTTGCAGCTGGTTAAATAATGTATCACAGACTCTACATTGTGGAATCAAATACCAATGTTGGCTGCTTTGTGAGATGTTGCATCCATCAGCAGAAGACTTTTCCCCGACCACGTGATTTCCTTAGAGAGTCAATCTCAGCCACATGTCTTAGATATGAGCATGTCTGAGGCTAAATAACTGACTGACTGACTGACTAATTGGCTGACTGACTGACTGACTGATTCGCTGGCTGGCTGCCTGCTTACCTGGCTGGCTGGCTGGCTGGCTGGCCAATAATATTGTTGTAAACCAGATGATAGAGATAATAAGAGACCTATATAGAGTTTCCAAGATTACAATTATTATTATATCTATTTTTATCTTCTTAGTCAGAATTACTGTAATAAATATTGAACTGAAAACATAATTAAGTAGAATATTAAAATTTGGTTCTGACTCAATATGTTTTGAAATTGATCAGTGACTAACTCCATGACTTATGAGTGGGTAATCCACAGCCAATACACAATACATGAGTGAGTAATCTACAACTCATACACAAACCAACAGTGAGTAATCCACAACCCATACATAACTCATGAGTAGTAATCCACAACCCATACACAACCCAGGAGTGAATAATCCACAACGATTACACAAATGCAACCCATACACAACCCATAAGTGAGTAATCAACAACCCATACACACAACTCATGAGTGAGTAATCCATAACCAATACACAACTCAGGAGTGAGTAATCCATAACCCAGGAGTGGGTAATCCACAACCCATACACAATACATGAGTGAATAATCCAGTTATAAATAGTGTGTACAATTATTAGTGTTTATGATAACCAAAATGTTCTATATTCTTTGACCTCTGTTACAGGTGTGTCGGACGTTATGAAGGACATCTTAATAGATATTATCCTTGTGGACTGGCCATTAGTCCATGTTCCAGGTTTATAGCCACAGGATCTGAAGATAGATCGGTATGTATAATAATAATAATAATAATAGTCACGCAGACCTACCATAGTTTAATTAACCAGGCCAGGCCAATAACTTACTCAACCCAATATTTTTCATATTCCAGGCTTACCTGTATGACATTAGGTCAGGGTCATATATACACAAGTTGACAGGTCATACTGACACCGTCTCGGATGTCACATTCCATCCTTTATATCCTCAGGTAAGCTATTACTTGTATGTCGGCAAATGGTCACATATTTTTATGACAGTGTTTGAATCTCACCCAACGCCTGATGGCGTTTCATTATTCACATTACAACATTTTATTGTTTGTATATCCAAATATGACCCCAGATTATAATGCAACCTCATATTTCCATGTTAATGTTAATTATTTTTTTTGGGGGGGACGCCTGATGGCGTTTCATTATTCACATTACAACATTTTATTGTTTGTATATCCAAATATGACCCCAGATTATAATGCAACCTCATATTTCCATGTTAATGTTAATTACAATCACCTGACATAATATACATAATATTTTGTTCTTGTTTCAGCTACTCACCGCTACCTTAGACGGTAAATTACGACTTTTTGTCAACAAAAAGTGAAGCAGAAAAAAAATAATGTGTCAATCCACACAAAACATAGGCTAACCACGTGGACATATGTTTATTAATGAATTATGACTGTTTATTAAAAACGTAAACAATTACAACTGATTTGTGTTAATGGGGTTAATTGATCATTTTGGGTTGCACAGGCTATCAGACCCACAGGCTATCGGACCCACATGCTATCAGAACCACAGGTAAAGATATACACAAACATATATTCACTTTTACTGTAGAACAATATATATATATATATATATATATATATAATATACTGTTTTATATATATATATATATATATATATATATATATACTGTATATTATATATATATATATATATATATTGATTGGCCAGTTATTCAATAGAAACCCTGACCTATCTGAAGTGAAATATTTTGTAAGAATCTTTTTGTGGCCATTACCAAGACTACTCACTAATATATAGACTTTCTAGTTTAATAATGTGTCGTAAGAAGGTGATGTTGACTGTATTGTGTGTGATTAAAGGTTTTTTCTACAATAGCCTAACTTAACTAATTAAACTAATGAAAACTGAATAACATACATACGTACAATATATATGTTTTGATATAATACATAATTATAAATGAATAAAACATATAAACAACAACAATAATAATAATAATGTATCACTCTATGACCATGTAGAAGTAAAAAAAACACAACAATCATCATCATCATGGGAAGGTAAAAACTGAACTAGCAACTTCAATATTATCAAGGAGACCTTATATATATATATATATATATATATATATATAACCTGATAAAATCTAATTAGTTATACTTATTAATTACATTTCTTCATCATTGCCTTAATTATTTTACAAAGATCCCCTTTGTTGGGGGAAAAACAAGGAATGCTCCCCGAACATCCGGGAACACGATTTGTCTTCAGGTTATTCCCGCCAATAAAGCACGTGCGTTGTGTTTAAGCTGTTGCAGTCGTTAACATATATAGAAAAGACACAGTTTTGATAAGGTTGAAGATAGAGAGTCAACGATCTAGCTCAGATGAACTAGATTGATATCTAGTTCAAAAGGTGTGTATTGTTAGGAAATATTGAGAACATTAATCATCCGTGTAATACTAAAGTCATGGCCGGTTGTCGAATTAATTTATATTTATGTTATGAAGAATTAGTGATCGCCCGTACGTGTCGCTTAACGGTTTGTGGCCGACCAATTGTGATGTCAAATGGTTGTGAAAAAATGGGTGGTCACCAGTTCGGTGCCGCTTGGGGATTTGTGGCCGGCCTGTTGTTGGGATCGCAGGGGTGTAGATGACGTAGCCGCGGGGTTTGGATGGGTTTGTAACGTATTAATGTTTTCGTGATGTGGGTTGAATTTGTGAAAGGTTTGTTAGTGAATGTTTGTAATGGTACAGCCAAGTCAGCAATCAGCGATCCCGTATAATGATTGTGCACTAAACATGTATATAATTCCCAGCACAATATTCGATACATAGCAAACATTTACGCCCACAAAAATAGGGGAATGGGAAAATAAACACCATGAACTTGCTATAGAAAGACAAACTATACTAACCATTTCATATGTCCTCATATTGGAGATTAATATAACACCTTCTCGTAGCCATTACAGGTATCTCGCACTTTGTGATATCCTGGTATCATTAAATTCCACTCGTCACTAGTCGGCCCAAACAAGTAATAAATGACCCTTACACACCAGCTCCCTAAGTATTGTTTACTACAATGCTTACATATATGATATTCATAACAAATTGGTCATTTAACTACACTTGCATATAAAACAAAATACACATGAAGCATGAACCTTAATCAAACGTAACCAAATTCAAAACTCGTATTGCTGAATACTTAGTAAATTTGTTTATACATTCATCACCAACAGGATAACCAATACTAGTCTCTTCACCACTGATACTAAGACTATCTATATCAGACATAGTAAATGTTCACCTTTAAAATGTCCATAAGTGATTAAAAAGACGCTCTTATTGGACGAGTTCATTTATCACTCTGCAAGTCAGCCTCCAGTATAAGACAGAGCTTGTGCACTGGACGTAGAACTGTTGTTCGAGTCTTGACGTGCACTATCCTCACGAAACGCTTTCTGTCCTTCACAACTTCGAGTATTCGTCCAAGAACCCAGAAATTCCAAGGAGAACTGTCTACCACAAAGAAGATGTCACCTATAGATAAATTCCTTTGTGTCTTAATCCACTTCTGCCTGACCTGTAATGTAGGAAGCTATTCTTTTACCCCTCGGACCCAAAACATATCAGCCAAATATTGAATTTGGCGCCAACAACAACGAGGGTAGTTATCTCTTTTATCAAAGGAACCACATGACAGACCTTCACCCGGACCCAGAAGAAGCAGGTACTTGTGTAAGAGGACGTCTGTTCGAGATAGCTTCTACCTCACAGAATAAGGTTTGTAGCCCTTCATCATCAAGATGGTGAATTTGTTGGTACATCAAGGAATACAATATCTTCCTAACTGAGCGGACCAACCGCTCCTATACTCCACCAAAATGTGACCCCACTGGGGGGTTGAATTTCCAGGTTATCTTTTGCTGACAATGGCCTTCTTGGATCCTGGACTTATTCCAATTTTCAACTTCTTCCCGCAGCTCTCGCTCAGCACCAACCACATTTGTCCGGTTGTCTGAATAAATCACATTCACTGGACACCTTCGAGCTACAAATCTTCTAATGGCATTGATGCACGAGTCTGTGTCCAATGCGTACCTAACTTCCAGATGTACTGCACGAGTTGTCAAACATGTGAAGATTATTCCATATCTCTTGACACTTGTTCTCGCCCGCTTGACCTGAAATGGCCCAAAATAATCTACCCAACGCGGGAAAATGGCGGTTCATCAGGAGTGATTCTATCTAGAGGGAGATCAGCCATCTGCTCCACGGTGCGTGCTCTATACTTGATACATATATGGTGCATCTTGAAAGTAGCTTTCTGATAGCTGAGTTTGCTCTAACAATCCAGTACTGTTGACGCAGATGAGACAACATAGTGTTGCGTCCCATATGCCCAACTTCCCTGTGGGTTTGCTCTAAAATGAGCCTCGACAATGGAGAATCTTGCGGCAGAATAATTGGAAGTCTGGCGTCATATGACATGGTAGATTGACCTAATCTTCCACCAATTCGCAAGAGACCATCTGATTCAAAAGGATCCAACTTAAATATGGAAATCTGTTTCTTAACTCCACCAGTGTTCCTTGCTTGAAGATCGCTAATCTCATCTGAGAAGTATTGTATCTGAACATGACGAAATAAAATCTTCTCTGACATACCCAATATTTCATTACTCAGACAAGCAGTCTTGCTTATGTCTGAAGAATGATTCATAGAATATATGTATCTAGCCATCTCGTCATATACCAACAAAGTAAGTTTAGCATCTTTGTATCCTTCCTGTGATAACTGTTCTCTCATCTGTTTGCGCTGTGACACCAGTTGCTTGAGTTTTTGCATGTAGTATAATACCCAACCAATAACTCTTGACTTTCATCCAGTTCGAATATCTCTGCAACAACCTATCTAAGGGCAGATATTCACTATGTGTAACCTGTGCAGCATACACTTCTCGTTTTACTTCAGGATCACCACTGAGAAGCTCCAAACAAAAGGGGTCACTTGGCACCCACTCTGACGCGGGTTTCAACAGAAACTCAGGACCTTTCATCCACCACTTTGATCGGAGGAGATCATCAACTACTAGGCCTCTTGACACACCATCTGCTGGATTTGACTTTGATCCTATATGTCGCGATTGCTGAATGGTGGACCCCTCGCGGATTATGTTAACTCTGTTGGCTACAAACGTGTGAAATCTGGTCCGCAAACCTCCCTTTAGACATAGTTCACTGATATCTTGAATCAACGAAGTGGCTTCTTCAGATGTCACAGATGTAACAAAATCATCAACATAAAAGTTGTTCATGGTGACATCACTAGCTACCCTGAATCTAGCATCATGATGATCTGTTGCTACCTTCTGTAGAGCCAAGTTGCACCACCATTCTGTATACAATCGGCTTGCTGTTCAGATTTCCATTTGGCCACCAGTAAAAACGTAAACAGTCCTGGTCGTCCTTGGGCACTCTAACCTGGTGAAACGTGGCATCAATATCTCCCATTATACTAATCTGTTATTGTCGGAATCTGAGACCTCCCACCAGGCTACTGGTCAGATCAGGTCCTTGAAGCAGTACGTTGTTAAGAGAGAGACCCTTCTTAGTTGCAGCACAGTTGAAAACTACCCTAATCTTGTCAGGTTTTTTAGGGTGGTATAAATCGTGGTGAGGCAAATACCAGACCTTGCCATCTGATCGCATCAATTCTTTCTCTGGCAACCTCTCAGCATAACCCTTTTCAATTATGGACGTCATGAACCCGATGTAGTCAGTGCAAAATTCTTTTCAAGACTCCTAAGTCGTTGCAGTGCTTGTAGATGATTATCAGGCAATATCTCATGGTCTCTAAATGGCAAGCAGAGTTCATAATGACCATCTCTCATTATAACTTATGTCAGCAATGACTCGTTCGGGAAAGGCCATATTCACTGATCGTTGATATATCTGGCTAAGCTGCGTAAGATCTGCTTGCTGTATGATTGATACGAAAATATCGCCGACCACGTTCCACACTATCCAACCGAGCATTGTTCTAGCTGAAAGTGGACTGCCTGGAGGTCCTGTTTTTAGTTCGTATAGGCAACTATATTCCAACTTCACTATCAATTTGAGGAAGCGATACACCATTCAGATGTGACCAACGTGCTATATCTTCAGTGTGTTCGTGACATTGTCATATTCTCTTTTGTGTAGATCTTTGGCAGTACTATGAAATCATAAATGTTGAGATCTGCTACTTCTAGACCTTCTATCGTATGTTTATTCAACTCTAGTGTCTAACTTGATGTTCATGTTTCTGTCACTAATACCAAACTGTCGCGTAATTTCCTCTGAACAGAATGTAATATTAGATCCAGGGTCAAGGAATGAGTATGTTCTTACTGTTTTAATGCCATTCTTTGATTTCAATGTTACCGGAATAACATCCATATAGTACAGTCATCATCACCAGCCCCCGTATGATACTCTAACGACTCAAAAGAAGTACAATGAACTGGTTTACTATAATCGTTCCTACCATAAACACCACCTTAACCTGCTGTCTTCCTTGTGTATAGTGATCCTGTGAAGACACACTAAAACTTTAGGATGGTGATACTGACATATTTGACATATAGCTTTACAACGGCATCGATCTCTGGAATGACCAAGTTTGAGGCTCCCTGACATCTTAGATAAACAATCCTATCCCGGAATAATAAAGTAGACAGCCGCTTACAGCTGTCCAATGAATGGAGTGTATCATTACAATACATGCATGGTTTCGAAGAAGCACACTTGGTGTCAGAAGCTCCTTTGATCTTAATTGAACTGATGTTATCTGGTCGCTTCCCATGATCACTCAAGGTGCTGAAACCTGATTCTGTGCAACGAGTTATGGGATTACTTCTGCTATTTGGCCATGGCCAACTTATGTGGATTATCGCGACTCCCAGTTGTAGTACTGGCAAAGCTTCCATGACCTCCTTAAGGACGTTGAGCAGCTGGACTGTTTCTGTTTAGATCTTTCTGTTCTAAGGCTAAGACATCTCGCCCAAAAGTAGGATCATTTGCTTTGCTGGCTTCTATTTTTACAAACTCCACTAACTCCTGAAATGTCATTGTCTGCCCACGATCCTTCGTTCGACACACTAGAGTTCGCCACGTGTCATGCAAGTAAAATGGCAGCTTACCAACCATTTTTCTGAAGTTTTCAATGCATCCATGTTTTGGACAGCATTCTGGCATTCAAGAAGGAAAATGGCATAATCATCTAGGGCCTTTACATTATTGGCTTTGGTGACCGGCTGATTCAGTGCCTTTTTGAGGAAAGTATTGACAACAACTTCACGTTTCCCGGTAGCGTTCCTCCAACTCCTTCACGGCTGTACAGTAACCAATGTCAGACTCCAAATAACTCAGTCACACTACAATCCTATGAGCTTCACCAATAGTATATTGTTCATAAAAAATTAATCTCTCATCTGTTTCAATATCAGTAGAACAATCAATAAGTGATAACGCCAGTTGAGAACGAATGGCTTTATTACGCTAACAATAGCCAACAAATCGGTAGGTGGCACCACAATAGGGTGATATCATTATATACAAAAGAGTAGTAGTAGCTGTGCCACAATATAAGACTATACTGATATAATTAAAACTAGTGGATATTACAACATCCTTCCGTTTCCATTGTTTTTGAAGTTACCAAACAATGTATGATACATGTAAATCAAAATGATTAAATCAGTGGTGATATGAATAAACACTTGAATATTGTTCATAGGTTTAATTTTGCTGGTGCTATTCCTTTGGTTGATCTTTGTGATACACGAGTCGGTTTCGGCATTGGTGGGTAGGCGTTGGCATTGGAGTAGGTGTGTTGTTGTGCTGGGTAGACGTTGGTGTGTCATTATAGACATCTTCGCTTACTGGTGTAGCTGTAATCACTCATTGCTGGTTGGTCAGCTACATAACGCTTCACTTTGGCATTGGTGGTTGATGAATAGGCATCATTTAGAGGGTCTGATTCATTGGTCTTGCCCAAGTGAGATCGGTTGTGGTGGTAAGTTCCAGAATCTGTATCCACTTGATATGATCTTTCATCTAGACGTTTGGTTATAACACCCTTTTTCAATGTAACATTTGGAGAATATGTCTTCATCCTTACTACATTGCCTTCTTCTAGAAAAAAACTAAGTCTTTAGCATTTTGGTTATAATATGCTGCTTGTTGGTATTTAGCATATTGTAACTTTGTGTCTGTGCGTAAAGCGTGCTCCAGCAAACGATCAGTCATTGGTAGTAATGTACGTGTACGTCTATTCATTAGACGTTGGGCTGGGCTAGGAATGTCGCTTGTGGGTGTGTTGTGAATGTCCAATAATACCAGATACTGATCAGCTCCTGATTCACGTGTTTTCTTCAGCATACGTTTGGCTGATTTTACTGCTGCTCCAACTTTCCCATTGGACCGCGGGTAGTGTGGACTGGATGTGACATGTTCAAAGTCATAATTCTGTGCGAATTTACTGAACTCCCCTGCTGTGAACTGAGGCCCATTGTCCGTCATAGCCGTAGTTGGTTTACCGTATCTTGAAAAGTGTGCTTTGGAGAGTGGCTTACACATCAATCATTCTAGTGGTTTATGGTTACTCTGTACTGCTATGTGCTTTCCAAATGTGTACTGGTGAAAACGCTCCAGACTCCAGACAATAGCGAGCATTTCTTTTTCTATCTGAGCATACTTTGTTTCAGTATCTCGTAGTGCTCAGCTGGCATACACAACAGGTCGACCATCTTGGAGCAGTACTGCACCCATTCCTTTTTCACTTGAATCGCACTGAACAATGATAGGTTTGTTGACATCAAAGTACGTTAGAACTGGTGCTTGGGTTACCAGCTTCTGCACATCAGAGAATGCCTTCGCTTGTTCTCGCCCCCAAATCCATGGTTGCTCCTTCCTGGTTAGTTTCATCAGAGGTTGCATAACTGATGATAACTGTGGCAAGAAACGTGCCAAATAATTCACAGTTCCATTGAGCCTTTGTACTTCCTGGACTGTGGTAGGTTGTTGCATCTTTAGACCTTCACTGGTTATCAGATGTCCGAGGAACTGTACTTCTGTACAACAGAATATTAATTTAGCCTTGTTGAGTTTAATTCCTAGTTTGATGCATCTCTGTAACAATAGTGTTAACTTTTTCTGGTGATCTGTCATAGCATCTTTTGTTGTATCACCTACACCATAGACAAGGATATCATCTGCTACACAAACTATTCCATCAAAATCATCCAAAGCCTGGTTTAGCCTTTTCTGGAACTCCTCACTGCTCACACTGGTTCCAAATGGTAATCTTAGCCATCTAAATATGCCTTTGTGAGTTGCAAATGTAGTGAGTTTACTCGACTCTTCATCTAGTTTGCAGTGCCAGAATGCCTGCTCTAGATCCAGTTTGGATATTATTCGTGCATTCACTAGTTTCGGCAGAACTTCATCTATTGTTGGAAGTTGGTAGTGTGAACGCTTCAGTGCTACATTCAAAGGCCTCGGGTCAATAAATATTCTGATGGCTCCTGACTTACGAGTAATAACTGCCATCTGATTCACCCATTCTGATGGATCATTTACTGGACAGATTACACCTTGCTTCACTAGGTTGTCCAGTTCTCGGGATACCTCTTTCTCCAGAGTGATGGGTATTCTCCTGGGTCTACTAGAGACTGGTTGGATAGTATCATCGATATGTAGATGTACTACTCCTGGTAGTGTACCCAGACCACCATCAAATACTGCTGGATAGTCAGTCAGTACAGTAGGTTCTGTAAATTCATGAGTAATATGTATTTGTGTTAGGTTGTCATAGTTGACGGTGATAAGTTGCATGCGTTCTGCAGCTTTCCGTCCGAGTAGTGGTGTTAGAGGCTCATCAACTACCATGAATTCAACAGAATATTTTTTCTGATTCTGAAGATTCTTGATGTTAATCCTCCACTCGCCAATAGGATGTGTCGTTGCACCATTCCACATTTCTAGTGTGTTATTGGCATTCGATAGTTGGATATTCTTCAAGAATCTTCTTGGTATCACATTTATAGTGGCACCAGGGTCTATCTGAAACTTCACTGCCTGTTTGTTTACTTTAATCGACGCATACAGTGGTTTGCTCAACTCGTCGCTGACAGTATAGATGTGATGACGTACATCATTAATGTACTCGACACTGCTAGAATCACTGCTGGAGTCATTCTCATATTTCTGAACTACATGGACCTTCTTCGGTTTATTGTCGCTATTCTTGCATACAATAACAAAATGGTTTCGATGGTGACATTTGTTGCAGATAGCTCTCCATGCAGGACATTCAGATTTCTTAAAAACACGTTCCACAGAATTTACATCTGCTCCTAGTTCCTTTAGCACTGTACTTTTGATGCTTGACTCTGTCATTCACTGGCCTCTTGGGGTTATATTTTGAATGCACAGAGACTTTGTGTATATCCTCTTTCACAATTGAATACATCAGTTTCATATGCCCTTTTGTTGTTTCGGCACTGCGGCACATGTTAATACACTCCTTGCGGGTAGGTTTACCCACCTTCAATAAATCAGCTTGACTGTTCTCATAGCCTTCATATCTGATTCCCATAATTATTCTGTCACGGATCAGACTGTCTCCACAAGTGTCACAGAAGTTACATGTTTTGCTAGAGTTCTCAGGCAAGTGACATAACTATCAACATTTTCACCCATTGCTTGGTTTCTTTTTTTGAAATTGAATCGTTCCATTGTTTCATTAATCTCGCCTGTAAAGTATTCATCCAACTTTTCGAGCACAGTTTGTGGGTTTGTGTCAGATTCACCTGTCGTGAATTCGAATGCATTGTATATTCTAAGAATGTTCCTCCCGGTACAATGTAATAGTAAAGAGGTTTGTACATCTTCGGGATGTTTATCAAGCTGGGTAATTTTGGCATAATCTTTCCGTTCCTGCTTCCACAAATTCCAGTCCTCTTCATTCAAATCCATAATAGTTAGTGTTTGTGTAGGGTTCACTCTCAGGTGAGACAAACGTGGTGGACCTGCTTTGGTTGTTAGCGCTAGCAGCAACGTGGTCGCCGTCATCAGCCATTTTTCTTCAATTCACTTATTATCGCTCAATAATATCCAGTTCCAACATCAAATTTGTATGTTTATGTGCTTGAACGGTCATTGACGATTAGTTACTTTAATAGTTCGTGGATTTAGCTTCTTTTTAAAACCGCTGCCACCATGTTTCAATATGTTTTACTCAGTAGAACAATTAATAAGTGATAACGCCAGTTGAGAACGCATGGCTTTATTAAGCTAACAATGGACAACAAATCGGTAGATGCCACCACAGTAGGGTGATATCATTATATACAAAAGAAGAGTAGTAGCTGTGCCACAATATAACACTATACTGATATAATTAAAACTAGTGAATATTACAACATCGTCATCATCTTTGATCTAAACTGTCGCATGAATTTTCTGTACTCCAAAGGTTCCCATCAAACTCTTAAATCCGAAACAGGTTTCCTCAGATGTCTAACAACTGCCATGGTAACATCATTGCATGACTTGTGGCTAAAAGACACGACAGACTTATCTTCGCCACTGACGTGTGTGTTGTCCAATGCTGGAGTCTCGAGCTGAACTGTTCTATCTGATGAAACCGTCACTTGTTTTCTAGGAACAAATGGTGGTACTGCTGGATCCAAGATACTTGATGCCTTTGGTTCGAGTGATGCAGTGGCTGAAAGATGGGTACGAGGTGTTGCTTCCATCGTGGATTGGAATTGGTTGACCACTGGTTTTGGAATCCAATATTGCCATCTGACTCTCAATTTCTAATTCCTCTTCTTCAAACTTCAGTCTCAACCTAGCCTGTTCTAGCTCCCTCTTCTTCTGTAGTGTAGTGAATATAGCATGCTTCCCACAGAGGACACATGGCTATCACGTGATTTCCCTGAAGATCTACTTGTGTGTGACCTAGCATCTTCAGTGTAAGCAGGCTGAAGTTCAGTGTCAACAACCCACTTGGCTACTGACTGTTTAAAGCCTGAAATTGCTCATCGTGTGGTTTAAGCCAATCATCTCGATCCTTGTCCTCGTCAGCAAGCAACATATTATATTCTTCAAATGCATCAAAACGTGTTCATATAATGTTAACCAATGACTGAACATGAGTTCATTTTCTATGAACAAACTCCTGATGCTTTCTGACTTTGCTTGCAACTGTCGAAGAGCATCGTCTCGTTTCCTGTATTTTACTTCCAGTTGGTAGATAAGACCTTTCTCCGTCAAAGTCCTGATACGCGTGCCCCTCGATTCATTTTCACGGAAGACGTCACGGATCTCTTCACGTGTTTCAACTTCTTTACCCGCTGTAGCCGAAAGCCTATCATCACCATTGTCGCCCAGAAAAGCATTCAGATCTGGCTTCCTATCACTGTAACTCATGACTTTATATAAGTCCTACTATTTCACAAAAGTTTCAGACAATTAGTCGATTTGCTACACTTCAGATTTATAAGAAGTATGCCAATGAGACATAACAATACACTGGTCCTGCTGGGTAATGTCACTTCCTGATGATAATGTGGTGACATCACTTCATGAAGATGAGATGAAATGTCAGTGTTGTAACGGCTACGGTTCACTGGCTCTTCAGACAATGTCAATTCATCATTGTAGTCCTGACAGATTTTATTACAACGAAGATACAATGAAGATTGAATGAAAAGACAGTGAAAAGTAGCCGTTAGAAGCATCATGCACTTTGTGATCTCCCAGTATCACTAAATTCCACCCGTCACTAGTCGGCCCAAACAAGTAATAAATGACCATTACATATGAAGTGTGAATGGAGTTGGACACTGGCATGCATAATCAGTCCTCTTACACCAATGCTTTAAACAAGTTAACCGGCTCAATCTAGAGAGAGTGTATATATATATATATATACTGTTGGAGCAATGTTCAAAGGCGCAAATTCGAACCATCCCATCAATCGTATGTCATCATCTAGATGTTTTATAAAACAAATAATTAGACCAACAGATAACAGTCGTTTAATCAAGTGAGTATCTCAGTTAATAAAAACGAGTTTATGAGTTTATCACCATAGTTGGTGATAACAGTCAGCAACTATGTACTGGTACTACTAAGCTTACTACTAGTACAAGTAGTAGTAGTACTAGACTAGAGCTACCATACATGTACTAAATCAGTTTTCAGACCTACCATTAAGTTGTTTATTAGACCTACATATATTTTTCAAAATATTTTTATAAAAATACAAACCGTTTCTCATACAGCTTAACATATATCCAGAACTCTCGCACTTGTGGAGCTTTTCTTCTATGATGTAATACAATTTACATCATTATTTTTAATACTCAGTGATGAAAACCTGGATCAAGATAACAGAAAGATTGTTTATTATGACTACGAGTTCGTTTGAATGTGCACATATTTATTACTATATAGACATGTGTGTGGGGTGTGTGTGTGTGTGTGTGTGTGTGTGTGTGTGTGTGTGTGTGTGTCTGCATTCCTCCATTTTTATGCCAGTTTGTGACTCGCTGTAATACAAAACTAGTAATGTAAAAAAGTTCATTTCCTGCGATAAATACATACGCAGACGGGTTTCTGATAATGCCACGTGTGTTTGTTTATCCTGAGAAGATGTCTTGGAAGTGACGTTTAACGCATGCGCATTGGGAATTCCAAATAGGCTTATTATACTTATACAAAATACTCAATACCATTGACAGCTTTGATCTAGGTCAAAACGTCAAGATTCAAATGAAATAAATAATTTTAGGGTGTCAATTATTGGCCGATCTTGGTTTCAGACAGAATATATAGAGTGAGGGTAGTACGTAAATCAATTAATCTCTGCTGAAATAGTTAACAACATAACATTAAATACATACAAGTTTAGGTTTGATAAGATATAATATGATTAATATCAAAGATTCTAAATTCTGTATAGTCTTTGTTAATATTACAGATGGTCATGTTAGAGAATTTGTTATTTAGATATATATAATATTATAAAGTGTAATTAACATCAGCTAGGTAGCAACATATATATATATTCAGTGTAAACTCGGTTTATTCTCAAAACAGAATATTAAATAGGCGAAAAAAACTAGTTTTTCCTGTCATAACTCAAGAAGTAATTTTTACTAGTTCGCAACGTGTAAAACTACAATATTAAATTACTAAACTTCCATTGCGCCAATATCCCTAAAAAGAATCGAGCTCAGTGGCGCACCTAGTACAGGGGTTGGGAAAACTCATAGCCCAGGTACAATGCAAAGTTCATCCACAAATGATGAGATGGAATGGAAACTTAGGAAGGATAAGCGAGTCTAAAAAGGTGAGTTTTCAAATGGTGACGGAGAGAAAATGCTATTTGATGACTTAACATGTTCAGGGAGTAGGGTCAGCCGCTGAAAAAGCACGAATCCCAGCATGAGTTTTAACCCTGGGAACAAACAACAAGCGAAGACCAGATGGACGGAACTCTCTGGGTTGGTTCAAAAAGAAAGCATAGACAAATATGAAGGTTCTCAAGAAGAAAGAGTTTGAAAATTCTGTGAGATTGAACAGAGAACCAGTGAAGAGATTTCAGAAGTGGGACAGAATGGAAAACCCAAGGAGACTGTGTGACAACCCTAGCTAAGCAGTTCTGAACACACTGAAGTTTTAGAATATCCTTAAATGCAATGTCAAAAGAAGAAAGTTTCGGCAATCAAGCCTACTATTAATGAATGCTGTAGCAATGGTTTTGGCGACTGAAAGAAAAATAGCGCTGTGACCTTTCCTGTGTCCATGTTTAGGCACCATAAAATAAATATCTTATTTCCCATGGGTAGGTAGGTAGGCTTTTATTTTTTATTACCTAAAGGTTTTAAAGCGGATTGGATAATTTGATACGTAAAACCGTCACTTTAGTTATTCAGTCGACATATTCCGTTATTATGTTGTTTTTACTAAATTAACCTATGGTGCGTTTTGCATATTTAGTGTGAGTATTTTTAAGTCTGCTGATTCTGTGCCAAAGAATCTGTTTAGTTCTCATGTGTCAAGTGATTTATTTACTTCAGAAGATTCCCGAAGAGTTGGGGGAAAATCCGTTGATTGGCAGCAAGCTGCCTTAACACTCGATATATCATATTTATGTATGGGTGACCCGTTAATCGCAGTCAATAAAAGACATTGGTTATGAGTCATACGACCTATGACAACAAACTCAAAGAAGTGCATGAAATGACGTAGTTTAGATAAAGTTTTCAGGGGCATAAGAGGGTATTTCGTGATCCTGGAGTGGGCTTTTCTTTTTCTGTGAACCGTAAATTGACTCGTGATTCGTGAATTAAAACGTGCTTACTTTCCTCGTGAATTGTGAAGTGTCTTATTTTCTCTCTGAATTGTGACACGAGTGTTATTTTTCACGTATTCTCTGACATGGGCAATTCAAATAAGAAGAAACGGGAAAAGAAGATGTGTATCAGTGGCATCATTCTAACCTTTTTTAATTCACACAGTATGGCGGATGCAAGCATCACACTCACACATGCACATACGCACGTCGAGTCATAGGGTCTACTGAACATTTGGGCTGTCTATTTTCAAAATGACTAAATGGTATGGCAACCCTTGAATAGTAACAGCTCCTATGAATATTGCAGGCATTGCTAAATTTCTCGTCGCTTTAATTTAGACTGTCAACGCAAACTATTTTACAGTTGTACTTTAACCATTGCAAAATATCTATTGGATTTATTTAATGCATAACCGTACACATGTCTAAATTAGTTTTTTACACCGCACACACACATAATGTTACACTCACGGTAGCTCCGCCACCTCTTATTCATGGCACACTGACACAGACTAACATAAATTCTTCACCAGCTGAACACCACACAACATTATAGACATACATGTAGGTGTAAACAATTCGTTCAACAAGGGACAACAAAACACGAAAATAAACCTTTGTCCAAGTTGTCAGTGGCATATAAATGATACAGAGTATTCATTTTATGTTTCCCATCCACTATCAACCCTTTCCAAGATTTAATGATAGAGTTTTTGCTCGTGATTTGAAGTACATGTATTACGAATGCCATGTTTGACGTGCACGAACATCTAAAAAAAGACGCGTGCAACATTACTGCATTCCTGCCGCCTGGCGATCAAACCGTGAAATATAAATTTAGTCCTGGAGCAAAATATGGAAAGAAAAAACCGGAAAAATATCGCAAAAGGAAATAAAAAATAGGTCGGGTCGGGTGTCAAAAGTGGGTCGGTCGTCGATGGGAAACGAGATATTTTCTTTATGGTGCCTTAATTAGTGATATGCCGTTATGAACTTCTGTAGATTAAAATTGTTTGTAAGCAGACTGAAAAACATGAGATAGGTGATTACAGTTTAAGTGAACGTTCAAACGACAGGATACAGCTTTTACTAATATTTTAGATATGAATGATAGATTAGAAATAGGTCTATAACTGTTTAGGTCATTGACTGGTAAAGATGATTTCTTAAGAAGAGGGATTACATGAGCATGTTTAAAATGGAAAGGGAACACTCCGAAGATTAGTGATAAATTTATTATCTTAGTAATTGGAAAAGTTATTATGTGAAGACAAGATTTTAGCAGAAATGTAGGGCTAAGATCAAGTTCACAGGACTTACTAGGGTAAGATAAAATCAGTTTAGAAACTTTAGTAAGTGAGGCTAATTTAAACACTGTGCAAGGGTGATGTACAACTGGAAAATCAATATTACAACAAAGTTTAACCTGGCAATATAGTTCCAGAATTGACGAGGATTGTTGAAGATCATGTTTCTATAAAAGTCAGATTTAGCTTTAGTTTAGAGTCTTTTGCAGAAATGGGATTATTTAGTATATCTTAACCTATTAAGTTATATGTCTGCATATGCGTTCTAAATATCAGCGACGCACTTTGGCATATATAATTTCAGGAGACATCCATGATGCAGGTGGTTTAATTTTTATGGATTTTGATCTGACGGTGTGTGTTTATTAAGTAAAGTTTTAAGTGTAGTGTGATATTGTTCACACAATTGTGATAAGTCAGTTTTACTGTTAGTAATAAGTTAAGATCTTATTATGTCATCATTAAATACAAGAATGTCGATGTCATAAGTATACCGATAAAGAATATTAAACTTAGAGTCAACTGGATTATGCTTAAATATTATTTCTGTTATGACAGTGAAATGATCTGATAAAACATCTCTGGCAGTTAGTGTGTGGATATAATTCATTGTAGACCGGGTTATAAGAAGATCAAGCCAGTGACCATGAATGTGTGTGGAGAAAGAAACATGTTGTTTAAGTCAAAACTTGCTAAGATATCATTAAATATGGATGTAGCAGTAGACTGTGTATCTAAATTAAGGTTGAAATCACCAAGGATGAAATATTCAGGATGAATAGTAACTAAGTTTTCTAGTAAATCATGAAAGTCAACAAAGAAGGATGAAGTTATTCCAGGATGACGATAGAGACATAGGAAGTATCCAGGAAATGAACAATTGGAAATTTGAAAGGAGACAGCCTTGAAACTGAAATAGATCTATACAAAATGGGACCTTACTTTCAATTTATTGGATACCAAATATCCAACACCACCGTCTCATCCAGTGGCAGATCTACGGGGGTGGGGATGGAGTCGGGATTCCACCAATAGTAGAGATTCTCCATCTTTGAATGCAATATACCAGTTGGCAACATAATAATTAGTAGCAGTACTGCGAATTTGTCATTCTTAAATAACCATACATTTAGTATTGTGTAATGTGTGTCTGGTAGCATTATTAGTTAACAAACAAATTACCATTATACATTTTATACTAAGTTACCGAGTATGAAATGAAGTATAATTGTGATTTGTCTGTTAAATAATAACTTAGTAAGTATAATATTTTGACAATTCTCCCAAGAGGAAAAACTCCTGGGGCTTGCACTTAAACAATATTGCCTCAATACTCGCCACGAGAAACACGTATTTGAGGCATACACAATGATTGACCATATCAAATCAGAGATTCAATGTTTGAGGGATGACATTGGTGTTGAATTACAGAGATGGTACGACGAAACAAAGCAGCTGGCTACATATGTAGGTACTGGGGAGGAAATGCCAAAAGTTACAAGTGTTCAGTGTAATAGGTCGAATGTACCTGATGACACACCTGTTATTTATTACAAGAGATCAACTGGCATTCCATTTATTGATATCTTACTGCAATAGTTACAGAACTCTTTCTCTGTAGACAAATGTCATATCTGCGGAAATAAAGCGTAGTTTCTCTGTGTTGAGGTTAAACAAAGGCTATTTGAGGAGCTGGATGGCTGACACAAGCTAGGTTTTCTGCCTTAACATTAATGAAAATAAAATACAGTAAACACATCGATTATAAACAAATTGGAGATAGATTCATTATAAAGGACACCCTATACGTTTGTTCAAAGCCAACCTTTTCGACTAATTGATGTAGATTTACATGAGGTAATAAAATAGTTTAAACATCATTGTTACTTCCTCATAAGAATGCATTTTGAAATAAATGGTCAGTCTGCTTATTAAATAATGCACAATATGCCACATTATGACTGGGAACACTGTCATATTTCTAGTAACAAATTGAGTTACCATCAATATTCCTAACAATCTGTATATACACTGAACCAATCATCATGTCTCATATCATGGGTCTTTCTTCACAGGAGAGTCTTCTTTCCCCAGTATTTATACACAGTATACACTTAAAAAAATACGGATTTTGTAGTGCTTCAAAGGACATCTAAGTATTATCTGATTTCCATTTTTCTTCCACGGATATAAATCACCCTCCTTGGCACTTAGTGACTCGCATAATGGCTTTGCCCTTGTTTGGACACGCCACCCAAAAAATCTAGGATCCGCCACTGCTAGAGGGCCATAATTGTGTGACGATATGTCAGATTTCATGTTGGGTGTTGTTTTTATTGGAATTATTATTTGAGATTTGTCAATCTTCACAACTTTAATAGAATACCAACACTCATGTACAGTTATCAATAGATTATCAACACTCAAGTACAGTTATCAATAGATTATCAACACTCAAGTACAGTTATCCGTAGATTATCAACACTCATGTACAGTTAATTATCAAGGATTTATGTGAACCACTGTTCTATGTCTTAACGATCACCAATGACACGCCAACAGTTATGTTATGTTAGTGTTCTGGAATCCCAAAAGATGACATTGACATTTTGTTGTTGGGGGTTGTGTTCCGTGTTTAAGTGTTATATAGTTTTTAATTTAGTATAAAAAGTAGCACATTTTTTGGCAGATTCCTGAATCATACAAAACTAATGTAAACATTGCAAAATACATTTTATATATTGTGACAAAAACAAAACTTATCTGGACGATTTAGCTCGATGTTCCTAACAATCGTGGTCCAGCGGTAGCGTGTTGGACCACAGATCACTACCACCAGTGTTCGAATATCAGCATGGGTATATCTGAACGTTGTTTCATCTTTGACTTCGCTTTATTACCTTTGGAGATCAGCTTAGCCTACCATATGCACAAAAGTGGTCGTAAAACATCAATCATCATCATCACGACACGTTCGTGATTTACTCTAAAAGTGTAACCTTAAATTTGAGGCCTGAATAAATGGCATTGTAAAGAGGGTGGCGTTTTAAAAAGGTCGGACTTCGGGAAAATATTGTGTTTACTTACGCTGTTTATTCGTATATGAATTGGGTGTTGTTGTGTCTGCATTTACAAGTTATATTTATCTATAATTAACACAATTCAGAAATGATACTGTGTAATAACCTTATATCAGAAACATATAGCTCACATTAACAAAAGTTCATTTTATTACTGCTATAGATATACTCGGTCTATATGTACCAGCTAATACAAGGTACTGATATAGTGATGAAGACAGATTTAGTGTTAAAGCTGATATTTTATTTATTCTCATTAGTTGCCATACAGATACATTTAACAAAACATATCCACGATACTCAGCTATACTATAAACCTACAACACCAAATACGTATAGTCTACTATAGAAACAGAGCAGTTTAGTTGGAATTGTTTCTTTAAAACAAATCGGATCATTTT
Source organism: Paralvinella palmiformis (assembly GCA_025642065.1). NCBI lineage: Eukaryota > Metazoa > Annelida > Polychaeta > Terebellida > Alvinellidae > Paralvinella > Paralvinella palmiformis. The sequence continues at coordinate 60,063 of JAODUP010000974.1, read as the reverse complement.
AGCTAGCTACCATGTACACAAAAGACACCATAAAACATCACTCATCATTCTAAAAATAGATGGAGCCGACAGATGTTTGTTTTCAGCAACAGATGTAATTATAAAAGATCACACAACACATATATGTACATCTTACGTGACAGTTTTTCTTCTTTTGTAAACATGTCAGTAGCTGAAGTTGGTCAAGTCACTTTTGGAAAATATTCTGCTAGAAATGTCTAACGAATGGAATTATCTCGGTACTTCGGATGATCTACATCCAACAATCACCAAGAACGGGGTAATTACTAGAATATTGGTGGCAACAACAACAGGGTAATTACTAGAATAACATTGGCCACACCTATCAAATTAATACAATAGATAAGACGTATAATTAATACAATAGATAAGACGTATAATAAAGACAATAGATAATTAAGACGTATAATAAAGACAATAGATAAGACGTATAATAATAAATAATAAGACGTATAATAAATACAATAGATAAGATATAGTAAAGACAATAGATAATTAAGACGTATAATAAAGACAATAGATAATTAAGACGTATAATAAAGACAATAGATAATTAAGACGTATAATAAAGACAATAGATAAGACGTATAATAAATACAATAGATAAGACGTATAATTAATACAATAGATAAGACGTATAATAAATACAATAGATAAGACGTATAGTAAAGACAATAGATAAGACGTATAATTAATACAATAGATAAGACGTATAGTAAAGACAATAGATAATTAAGACGTATAATAAAGACAATAGATAATTAAGACGTATAGTAAAGACAATAGATAATTAAGACGTATAATAAATACAATAGATAAGATGTATACGAGTTAAAAGGGAGATCAATATAGACCTTTTATATCTGACTCTGACATGACGATCAAGACTTCTATTATAATATTACGGTGATGACACCACCGCCCCCCTCTTATTAAAGGTGTTAACACATGACTAGTATTAACACTCTCTTCTGTCGGACAGTGTCTAATTATAACGCGCGTGCTCGCGCGCGCACACACACACACGACATTAAGACAAAACCGATGTCTGTTCAATAGACATCTTAAAGAAACGATATGTATCCGTTATTTACCAAAACAACATTTATTTCTATAATAAACAGACTCTTTGACTCTACATAGAAACTACACGACATTAATCCATGTAGTTTATTGTAGAATAACACTATATTAACAAATAATCATAGATAATCTCATTTTACCAAGCATTAAATTATTTATTTATTTCAATATCAAAGTGCCGACTGTTTTGTTTACCATGCGACTATCTTCCACGAGACATTATGGCCGAGAGACACTCTCTCTCTCTCTCTCTCTCTCTCTCTCTGTGTAGTTATGAGATTAAGATATATGGACGGAAGAATAAAATATTATTAATACATAAGTAATACAGGTAATAAACGGAATTTCTAGTGTACACTTAATTAAACTTCTGACATAAATAATCTAACAATTATGAATATTCTATAATCAGTCAGATATTGCTTGATTAGGTTATTTAATAACAAAGATACTAAGCTTAAAATACACGTTAATGGATACCGAAAGACTGGAAAATACCTGAAATAATAAACTTCCTAAACCAAATGTGTTTAACAGTTACACGATAGCAAGTAATCTCTGATATATTGTTACTTTCTATGATTTGATTTGAGTTTATTCACAATTATGTACATAAAAACACAATACATAGAATACAATATTGTAACATTAGGTACATAAGAAATTCCGAGGATAATACAAAAAAGTCAAAAAGACTTATTTCCATTGAGGTCCTCAAAGTGACTTGACTCACGATGGAGGTACAAAATTGTACATAAAAATAATACTAGATAAACATATACAAATAATACCATATAGTACAAAGAACTGTAACTTGACCAAATTAAAACAAGTAGACTACAACCAAAAGTGTAACACAATTGACTAGACATATAATACAAATTAAAAGTACACTTAAATTTATTTGATATACTTATACATACAAACTAATTTCCTCTTCCCTAACATTATTTAAGAGATGAGATTTGACTGCTTTTTTAAAACTAGACTTTTCCATAATAGATTGAACACCAAGACGTAAATTATTCTATGCAATAGCAGCTGTATATTTAAAAGTTCCTTTACCAATTAAAGTCCTATACCTAGGAACAAATTCACATCCAATTCACAGCATTACTTTTGAAGTCCATCGACTGTAATTTAAATAACAAAATGTCATGATTAACAGTGTCAAATGCTTTTTGTAAATCTAACATAAACATTCCACATAAATTACCTTTATCAATTTCATCTTTAATGTAATCTGTCAAATGTATAAGACATGTGTTTGTTGAGTAAGATTTTCTAAAGCCAGATTGTAACTCGTATAACATATTATTATTTTGAATGTATTTATATATCTGGTTGTAAATCACTCGTTCCAGTACTTTTGAAATGATGCTGAGCACTGAGACAGGTCTATAGATTCCAGATTCTGTTTTACTACCTTTTTTATATAACTTTTGAAAATTTTAAATCTTGGGGTACCCTTTCCTTGTTGTATTGAAATATTCCCAATACGAATAATACTGGGTGCAATTTGCTCTGCAGCATCGTTTACAAATCGGGCCAGAATATTGTCTAAACCAGTAACCTTATACCTGTCTATGCTTCTCAACATTTTACCTACATCTTCAACATCAACTGTAGGAAGTGCAAAAGAATCCTGGGTAACATCTTAGTTTTTGTATTAGTTAAAAATATGTCGTTTTCCAGTCTCAAGCATTGTTCATTTTGTTAAAAGTTGCATTCTGGAAGTATCAGTGTTCTGACTGAACAAATATAAAATTATCTCTCACACACTAAAGGTCAGCCCTTGGTCGATTTATCTTTGATTTAGAGGTGAATGCAGGTACTTGCCGTGTTGAAAATGGAGTTGTCGTATGGGTGGGTGTGGTCTTTAATGGCTATTAAAATTATTTCAATGGAAAGTACGTTCCGGCGATTGTGCGTCAGGCCAGAATATGCCCAACCATCACTGGGAAATGGACTCAGGTATTAGTTATTCGTTGGCGAATGGGTGGATGGCAAAAAGGTTTCGGTGAAACAGAGTTTACAGAAGACCAGTGACAATCCTGCTGTATTACCGATCCCGAGATTCGGGACGCTGACCCTTGATCCCAATCTAATCCTCAAATTTGGAACGACAATACCGAATGATAAGAGATTGGGGAAAGTTTTATATTATACAATAACACTGTCGGACTGTGAGAAAAAAATACATTCTGATCAAATCAAAATAAAAGACAACAATTGTCTTGGTTTTATGTATATTTTTATATACATTGTCTTGTAACGTTGTATAGAGGAAGAATATTGACAAACAAACAAAAACAGTTGGCAACCTCCCCCCGGACCCTCACCAGAAATGTGAAATTAATATCTACATAATGAAGAGGTAGAAAGATGGCTATTAGTCAACTGGACATAGTTGCTAAAAGATGCTTAACAGCTGGAACATCAGATAATTACAAAGATCATAAGATGGCAGTCATCAGTGACAGCTCAAAAAGATCCTTTTAATTATAAAGATGAGAAACCATTAAAAGGGAATTATATATTATATTATACATTAAGGATATACCATGACACACTCGTTCTGGTGGGTTTTTATCTTAAGATCATTCTAACTACCGATTATTTCTCACCTCAAGATCATCCTGACTCCAGAATATTTTGGATCTTAAGATCATTCTAACTACAGATTACTTATGTCCACAGACGAAGATTATATACAATAATAATAAGAAATATACAACACACATACGTGTAACTGTAAGCCAAAACCAAATATGCAATTAATAAACATGTACTTATTAACCTATCTTTTAAGATAGCTATAAACGATAAATAATACAATCTGAATGCTAACTTAGTTTATCAGGATATGGTATCAATTCAAGAAGAATCTGACTGGATAGTTCTAATGACTTTTTGTTCTTGGACATAATAGGATGACAAATGATAGGAGATTATAAGCTTCTATAATGTAACATTTCCTACGTAATTGATTAAATACATTATCTAGAAATAGACAAATCTATGTGGATGCCATCAATAAAACTTTGTGGATGACTGGCAGGTATAAGGTTACTATAATTAGTGCGGATATGATGTAGATATAGCTGAGTTGACAGGTGTCCACATCCATACCCGGTGAGTTTGGATCTTACCCATCATCCAACACACACTTGTCAGCTACTATAATGATATAGTCCTTTTATCAATAATTTTTCCCCTCAACACAACACTACATTGAAGTCACAAATACAATAATCTCTACCCTCAGTATCTGATTAACTCAATTAATACATTTTTAGTAACCTAAATATTATATATAATTAACATATGTTTATAGAACAATGATGATGAAAAAATACACTGTCTCCTAATATTGATGCTACAATATAATAACACATAATAAGTTTTGTGTGCTGTGTAAATATTACAACAGCAGATTTCCTATTAGTATTAATATCATTTCTTATAATCCCTGATTTATGAAACATATCATCTATACATAATCATTTATATAACTCTCACTTTTATCTGTATTCATTAGCATCAAACAAATATATAACCATTTTAACAAGACCACAAAAAGCTGATTTTTTTTAACACACACACATGCTCGTGCATGCATGCACACACACACACACATAGAGAGAGAGAGAGAATTAACTAAAGTAAAGAGAAAGTACAATTAACATCTACCAAACAAAGGTAAATTAATGTCTGTCACCAGGTAATATAAATACTCTATTATGAGTTATATACAAGCAATACAGTGTCAGATATTGTAGTGATTTCATAGAATGTAAACTAGTCAACAAGCACGCACACACACACACACGCACGCACACACACACATACAGAGAGAGAGAGATTAATTTACTTGCTGATTTAGTCAGAGGACAGATTTATAATAATAGATAAACATTTAATATTATTTGGTTTTATGAACTAAATAACAATGTCACAGTAAAATACAAGTCGTAGTATTTCTCTAATCACACTTATACATCTATATATATATATATATATATATATATATATAAATATATAATCTGACATACATACATCAAAATATCAGAACCTAAATATAATTACAACAAAGAGCTCCAACAGGTCATTGTCTAAACATTACTATGTATACTATACACCTTTCTCCAGGAAATAAAATATAACCTTGACCTTTGATGTGATGTCTTACTTTATCAAACCAAACATGTTACTGCCAAAACAGAAGAACAGATAGAGGAAGATGTTTATTGTAAACAGCACCATCAGAGCAACAAAAAGGCTTATCTTTGCTGAACGTTTTTGTTCCAGAGATGAGATCTTCTCCATTCGTAGCTCCATTTCAGCTGCCTGTTTGATACTCGTCTCAGCCTCCTCCAGTCCACAGACATATTTCAAGAATGAGCGCAGCAATGGACTCTTCTTCTTCAACATTTCTGGTTTATTCTTACCATCAGCAAGTTTACCTGTAAAATTAAAAGACTAATTAATTTACGCCAATATCGACATAGCTATCTGCTGAAACACAAACTGAGACTCCTCTTTCTCCAAGATTTCCTCACAAAATGATAAGCTGCTAACTAGGTGTACTCTATGAGGTAAGCTATCAAAAGTTGCTGATATATAGATAGATAGATTTTATTTCAGGTAAAAACACCTATAGTGTTTACATTAATACATACATAACACAAAAAGACTAGATTACAATAGAAAATAACATATGAAAATGACACGATTACAATAACACAAACATTAGTCAATAAAATATGAAACATTCAATAATTATGACAAATATATAAAGATTTGTTCCATTATCATCATCACATGAAGTTATGTTACAATTATATGTTGATATTAAGACAAGTAACAATATTATTTGTAGATGACAACAACAACCTTTGGCAAAATATTAAATATGCCTTATATATATATATATATATAAGGCATATTTTATATATATTAACTGGCCTGATGACCTTATATGGTGTATAATTAGGAGATGAAGCCATTGGAACAACGGGTACACCGTGAAGTTAGTTTTTATGCGTAATTGTTATGTATGTGAAGATAATAAAGATGTTTCAATGAAAAACTTCACATTATCAGTAAACAAACATTAGACTAATTTGTTTGAGATATTTTTGTTACTTTTCTAAGTTATATAATTAATTATTACAATTTGATAAATTAATCAACAAATTGCATATACACAAATATAAACAGAAATGAAAGGTAATTAGACTATAGAGGCAAGAAAATATTTTCACATTTTGGTAGGGGGGTGGGGGGAGTATATTTATGTGAAACAAGTGGATTTTCTAGTATGTAAAAGTTTCCTGGGACTTTCAAAGTCAAACTATCACAACAAAAGATAAATGTTTCCAAGAAGACATACTAATTCTGGTAAAATAAATTATATCTAGCTTGGGAGGGTATTTGATATTGTTTATATTAGCTTCATATTTACATAGATCAGTGTTAAAGAAGATCCAATTAATGATTGGATTAAGACAACACAGAGCAATAAATAACCATAAAACTATAGATCACTGAGATGTAAACTAGTTTCTTATGTGAATTTCTCTATAATTATAGTGATCATGTAATAATCATACAACCTAGAAGGAACACAGACACATACCATAGGTCCCGGCCATTAACCCAAGGTCGTTTTTAGGCCTAAAATATCATGATTTAAGGTAGTACGGTCCATTAAGTGGACCTAAAAATCTTTTCCCTGCAGTATTTCCAGGTGATGTTTTGGAACGGAGGAAATAGGTTTTGTTTTCATTAAAATGTGTTTTGCATACTGTCAATAGATCAAGGCAACTTATAACGATCTACACTAACTGTTTGTGCATACCTAGGAACTCAAACTTAAATTAACGGCATGATTAAACATTCAATGAACCGCATATGAAGTCAATGACTTAGAAATAATTAGACAGAGCCTTTGATGGTACGTTTTGGTCACTAGTCTATAACGCGGTAATAACCGAGAAGATCGTCACAATATAAATTACCGGAATATGCAGTCAGTTAGTATGTCTAACTGACTCTATTGAAAATAAATTAATTAATCAGTGATTATCCCGTTATTAGTATAAATATGCCCAGACAAAATATGTATATGGGGGCACCCTAATGTCTTTGCTGCCAAACGAATGAGATACGACGCTCTTGGTTATGGAATATCTTGAGTACGATTTGTCTTGTTACCGATGCTGACTTCGATTTGAAATTCGTGAAATGCGCTACTGAGTCCAACAATATTTATCCATAATTACAAAAATCTTATAATTCTACATATAAATATTGATTTCCATTATAAAGCCATGTATGATTATCATCAACTTGTTTCACTTTTATTTTCACTCCTTGACTGAATGAATTTAAATAAAAATGACGATTGATGTCCATTTGCATCTAGATCTAGATTAGAGTCTAGATCTAGATGGCTGTTAACACATTGAAATCTTTCCTCCCCAAAATAAGGCTCAAATAACCTGCTGTGTTTGACATAAATCAGTCTCTATAATACATTTGTTATAACCTGCTGTGTATGACATAAATCAGTCTCTATTATACATTTGTCATAACCTGCTGTGTATGACATAAATCAGTCTCTATAATACATTTGTCATAACCTGCTGTGTATGACATAAATCAGTCTCTATTATACATTTGTCATAACCTGCTGTGTATGACATAAATCAGTCTCTATAATACATTTGTCATAACCTGCTGTGTATGACATAAATCAGTCTCTATTATACATTTGTCATAACCTGCTGTGTTTGACATAAATCAGTCTCTATAATACATTTGTCATAACCTGCTGTGTATGACATAAATCAGTCTCTATAATACATTTGTCATAACCTGTTGTGTTTGACATAAATCAGTCTCTATAATACATTTGTCATAACCTGTTGTGTTTGACATAAATCAGTCTCTATAATACATTTGTCATAACCTGCTGTGTATGACATAAATCAGTCTCTATAATACATTTGTCATAACCTGTTGTGTTTGACATAAATCAGTCTCTATAATACATTTGTCATAACCTGCTGTGTTTGACATAAATCAGTCTCTATAATACATTTGTTATAACCTGCTGTGTTTGACATAAATCAGTCTCTATAATACATTTATTATCTATACCATCAACAGAGAACAATACTTACCATCTTTTATAATGCTGATATTATTATCTTTATATTTAATGTTGTAGTCTATGTCATCACTAGAGCTGACAGTCTTAACATCATCGTGCTCCTCAGAGAGTAGTACAGCATTTAACAGAACTTCATCATTCTGGTTTGAGTATGTCATCTTAGTCATATCAACCTGATTTTCTTCATTAATTGATTTCACACTGAGATGTTCAACATCTTTACGATCAGATTGACTCACTGAAGATTTGTCCTCGTATGTCTTATCATGACGTGTAAAATATGTAGTTCTCGTCACCTAAACACAAATACAGCAAATGACTTAACTCAATCCAATATTATATATTCTATAAACATAAATTCTTATGTAGAATGCCATTATTAAAGTTTAAAAAAAACAAAGAGACATTTCAGACAGAACCCGATGTCTACTGTTAAGTCTTAACAGTTCTCTCTCTCTATCTGTGTGTGTGTGTGTGTGTGTGTGTGTCTCTCTCTCTCTCTCAAACATACAGTAAGCTTGTTTGATACAAAAACAAAAGATTTCAAGACTATTCACTACCAAATTTTGGAACAATACTCAAATTTTGACATTTATGTTGTAATTAAGTTTACTTTATACATAGTTTATACATAGTTTATACATAGTTTATACATAGTTTATACATAGTTTATACATAGTTTCAGCAAGTATCCATTTCCATCATCCATGAAAATATATTTTATAAATCAATTGACATTATATATACAATATTTTGGAATGACTGGTCCCCCAAATTATGTTTTGGTTAAGTGATGAAGCTAATTTTTATCTGATGAAGATAACTCTAAATGTAGACTGTAATGATAATCTAAGTAGCAATTATAACTGCAGATTATAATACAATTTTAATTTCTAACATAACTTTACAGGTATCTGAGATGTGATTCTACTAAAAACGTGCAGAAGAAAGGTATATGAGTAATGTACAGTGTCTCAGAACAGGGTTACCTGGTTCTGGCGCTATATAAACATACATTATTATATATTATTATTACATAAACTAATATTAATTTATTTTAAAATATATAAAACTAGTTTAATTATTATACTTTACACCAAATCATTATTAGTTAAGGATAAATCTGAAAAAAGTCAGAACTGATAAATTAAATAAAACAATTTAAGAACTGAATCAGCAATAAACATTATTAATATTATATGTAGAATTATTTTCTTATTTTGAATCCAATAATAGTTAAATAATAGCAATTAAAATTACCTTTTTAGAGTATTAATTACCATACACAATACTTACAAAAAGTTAAATAAAATAATTTTGACAAAATGCTGATCCTTAAAAGTAAATAGTATTTCTGTGTTCCACCTAGGGCAGCACATTCTTCTATAGGCCACATATGGGAGAGCCTGATGCATCCACCGGGCTCCCATATACAGACATATATCACTTTATTTTAAATGAGGTTATGTGATAGGAGGAGGGAAATACTCACATTCAGGCCCAATGTGTTAACTTGATAATTAAGCTTATACTAACACAAATAAATGCATGCCATTGCAACTCTTGTTGTTGTAGACCAGGGCCAGCTGTAAGTGGCACAGGTGGCTGATCTGGATGCACATCTGCACGTGCTGCAGCTAATTCCTCACAATTAATATGAACATTAAATGACCCTTTTCACAAGTGGTTCAAAGCTATAGGGCTTGATATACCTGAGAATGTCAAAACCTTTGTCGGAATCTGACATTTTGTCTGTCAACTGGTCAAGACGCTTGTAAACAAAGCTGTGGCACTACTTGATGTTTGTCAAAGATGACGTCACACACTAATCCCTAGCGAGTGTAGTACACACTAGCAATGGCCCAGGAAAGTTAGGAAATTAAGGATTTACCATAGGGAACATTTTAAAGGAAATATAATAACTGGTAGTTAGAATTGTTTTGAGTCTGGTAGTGGACCTGATAGGTAATAAAATAATTGTTTGTTACTTTATATTTACTTCAAAATGTAAAAACAATTCCTGTCATCTTTAAGTATCAACTGATTATTGAAAGAGACCTTTTGATACAGATACTGCAAAAGTTTCATAATACCACAAAATAATAATAGCGAGTTTCCACGATTCTTCAAAGTACAGTATACCAAACCAGTTCCATATCACACACACACACACACACACACACACACACACACACAACTTGTACAGAGATATATTTATATCTTATTATTATTATTATTACTGAACTTTATCAATCAATCAATCTACAGTTAGTGTGTTATTTAATCTCAGAAACTCTAACCTGTTTGTCGGTGGGTGGTTCAGTACACAGACTAATGAAGATCATAATAAATCCTGTCAGTAAAAATAAGAACAAAGCAAAGTACATATAATGTACTTGAAGTATTTTAGGACGGACATCTACTTCACCACATCCCGGTTCTGTATAGACAAAGTAAAGAATCATCCGGATCACACCAATAATCAGTCCAATCATCAATCCAGTGAATGCTCCCTAAAAATGGATCACATCTCTAGATTAGATTAGATATATGATATGCATCTTCATCATAAATTTTGGTTGAAAAGTATTATTATTCAAATATAATATATCCTACAAATAATAATAATAATAATAATACTAATGGCCGAAATTGTAGTTTTTAATGCGGCTGGTAACCTCAAATGAGGGAGACGCGAATGGTCTGTAATTTAGAATATATGGCATGTTCGGTGGAGAAAACCTTAGCAGTTGTCTGGTTGGATGAAAACACTTCCCACTATAGTGCCACGGCCGAGGCGCGAACCTCCGACCTCCCGCACACAATGACCATAGCCATTGCAAAATAGTGTGAAGCTCTACCCATGAAGCCAAAGATGTGATATAAATACTCTAACAATTAACATAACTGTTATCATTTAAATAATCAAAATAAATATAAAAGAAACTCTCTGACTACAATAATATAATATGTCTAACACATTTCTAGGATATGGTAAATAATTTACTAAAAACATTTACTGATTACCTGTCAATAAATAGAAATAGAAATTTGCATAATATAAATAAAACCCTTATAAGGATAAAACTAAAACTTCATCTTTACAATTAGTCTTTTACATCAATACACTGATACACCAACTGTACATCCAAAAATTAAAACATCAATAAATAAAGTTAGTGACTGACAATGACATAATTATATGATAATAAACACTCAACAACTAATAGCCTGGAAACAGTTAACCCAACAATATAATATATATCCTAAATGTATTTGTCAATTATTGACAAAATACTATAAAAACGACGTATTAAACTTAAGCCTACATACTTTATACCTGGGAGACTCATTCAGGTCATCTCTTGGGAAATATATAATTTTTAAACTAACTTCTCATCTTGTGACTAAATTTTAGCTAATCAATTACTGATCTTTTAAAGACAAAAAGTGACTAATAGTAGTGTTAATCTCTGTGGAATTCTTTCTTTCAATTTGAACACCTACCTGAAGAGTATCAATCTTGTAAACAAACCAGTACCAGTCTACACACCTATATAAATGTGATGTTAGAGTAATATATTTACCTTCTCATTGGCACGTTTCCACAAAATGGCAACAATATATATAGAAGCTATAGGTGGCGCCAGGTAGGCACTGATGGCCTGTATGTAGATGAAGAGTTGTCCCCCCTGCATCGTCTCTATAATTGGTATCCACAAGATGCCAACAACTACCATGAGACATACAAACAATCTGAAAATAATTGTTTATTATCAGATAACAAAAAGACATAAGATGTTGAAGCCTGATAGAATGAGCAAATCACTAAATATCTAATCTTTAACTCTTTATTACATTCACTATATGTTTGTTAATATCTACACCAAAATAAATTAAGTAAAATACACGAATATTGTTCATAATTCTCACAGAGAAATGGCTAAAAATCCTTCATTTTCTGAAGCTGGTCGACCAAAATAGTTGATTATTATTCTTAGATATCAACCAACAATACCTAAATGAGCACAGACATTAATGTTTCAATTCACCTGCTGCCTTGTATTGAAGTTAAGGCATCACTTTGACCTTCCTACCAAAATATTCACCTGCCCAGATTTTATGTGTACAAGAGATCGAAATGCACGTAATTTATAAGTTGTATACACAGGGTTAATTCTGGTGTTATTATAAGTGACAAGAAGGGCTTGCATGGTGGTGAATTCTCCTATCATCCGAGAAGCACATTGCTTAATTGTTCAAGACCAAAGATGCGTCACATTACCAGCCAATGAAAAGGCTGCTGGCATCATTGCACATTCTTGATTGGCAACCTGATACAATATTAACATTATGCTGTGTATAGTTAATGAGGTTAGGTTTGACAGCAATTTCTTTTGACCTTTTATATACCATATGATGATGATGATGATAAGTGTGGCTTTGTGAGTTATGATTGACAGGTATGAAAAAATTAACATACAACATTATCAGTATATGATAATGTTGTACTGTTTTACTCAATGTATATTACACTAAAACTGTATGTTATATATAAATTTATATCTACACACAAATTGTATTCTATGTAAATGAAAACATGTTAATTATGTTGTGCAAACCCCACAATGCTAAGGCTTCAGGGAATGTACAAAAAAATATATAAATAAATCAAAATCAATCAATCAAAAAACTAACCAGCCATGAGTGGAATAAGACAACACAATAATCACTTGTTCAATGGTCTTTAATATCTATACTAACTAAATATTTATATTTGTTCCTTATCATCATTTATCTATATATATGTATTTTTAAGGATCTGGACAAACTAATCAGGTTTGTTCCACAGCTGAAAAAGCTGTTCCACTTAGGAGATTTCAATGCTAGAGTAGGTGTTAACTACTGTATACAACCTGTGAGGGTGTCCTTGGAAAAAAAAGTGTCGAAAAATGCAAAAATAAACTAAAAGTCCTCAACTTGACTTCCAGATACAATGAAAAAAACTGGTGTCGAGTAAGGGATGTACTATAGTCAACTTCCATGGAAACTCTTAGTGTCCCTTAGTGCACAAATATCAGGACTGGTTTGACCAGAACAACACTGACTCCATAGAGCCATTATAAGTGACCAAGGGTCTGAACCAAAGATGGATACCTACAACTTCACTCAATGCCAAGTTCAGACATAGCTCAGAAACATGCAGAATGTCTAGTACAGCAACAAGGTAGAAGAAATCCAGCATTACACAGACACCAACAACACAAAACTATTCTCCAATGCTCTGAAGATCAGGAGGAATTTAAGGATGTCACCATTGTCCATCTTTACAACAGAAAAGGTAACCTGCAGTGCTGCGACAATCACCATGTCATTTCTCTCAATTGCAGGAAAGATACAAAATGATTTTTGCAGCATGACAACTACAGGAGAAGTGCCAAGAACAAACACAATCTTCTTTTCACAGTAATTATTGATCTCACGAAGGCATTAGACACAATTTGGTGTAAGGGACTCCGGAAAATTATGGCTAAATATACTCTTTCCAAGAATTTCATAGCCATAGTCAAGCCATTTCATGAGGAAATGGTGGCTAGAGTTCTGGATGAGGGAGAGTTGTCAGAAACCTTTCAGGTCACAAATGGCGTCAAACATAGTTGCGTTCAGACACCCATACTCTTCAGTATGTTTTTTTCTGCCAGGCTGAAACCTGCATTTGATGACATCACAGACTTCATGGTCATCTACTATTGCACTGATGGCAAGCTGTTTAATCTGAGGAGACTGGAAGGCAGAACTAAAGTGAATGAGGAAAGAGTGGGTGACCTTCTGTTTGCTGATTACTACACTGTAAATGCCTTTGGACTCACCATCAGCACAATGGAAACGGATATCATGTTTCAACCAACACTCCACACAAACTAATCAGATTCAACAATCACAGTGAAGGGCCAGGAGTTGCAAACTGTAGAGAAGTTAGCATATCTCTGCTGTGCCTTTCATGGCTTTCAAAAGGCTTCTTAAGAATGTTTGGGAATGACAAGGACTAAATCTCCAAACATAACTGAAAGTCTACAAAGTTGTAGTCATGACCACTCTCCTCTGTGCCTACAAAAACATGGACATAGTAGGCACACAAGGAAGTTAATTGTTTGCCCAGACTGCTTTGCATCACCTGGCAAGACATGATTCCAGACATGAAGGTCCTGAAGCATGCAGAGTTGCAAAGCTTTAATACTTTACTAAAGTAAGCTTAAGTTCAATGAGCTGGCCATGATGTCAGAATGAGCAATGAAAAACTATCAGGATTTGGTTGGAGAAAATTGTTTGAGGGATGAGAGTGGAATGGAAGCTAAGTACTCTTACACTGATATACAAGGGAAAAGGTGACCAATTGGAGTGTGTTTCATATTAGCACATAAAACTGTTAGCACATGGAATGAAGGTACTGGAGAGTTTTGGAGAGAAGATTAAGAGAGAAAGTGAGTACCAGTATTGATGGAATGCAATTTTGATGATTTAATGCTCAAGAAAGAGACAACTTATGCATTATTCATAGTATAGACCTGGAGAAGATAAGAGTGGCAAGTGAAGTTGTCTGGTGGGCACTGAAGAAACTGGAGGTTGAATAATGGCTGATGAAAGGAGTAATGACAATATATGATAATGTGAGGATGGTGTATGGGAAGCAGATAAGACAATTTGAGCAGACAAAGATGAAAATGTTGCAATGGATGTTTTGTGTGTCTCTGAGGGATAAGGTACTAGTGTAGAGTTGGGGGGAGAGAATAAGATTGAACTATTTAAGAAGAATTGGCTGAGACAGCTGACACATCTGTTACTGAAAGATGAGGTGGATAGTGCAAGAGGTAGAGGAAGACTGAAGATGACATGGAATCAGTTGGTGGAGAAGGATATGGGAGTGTGAGCTGAATAAGGTAGATGTACAAGATAATAAGATAGATGTACAAGATAATAAGATATATGTACAAGATAATAAGGTAGATGTACAAGATAATAAGGTAGATGTACAAGATAATAAGGTAGATGTACAAGATAATAAGGTAGATGTACAAGATAATAAGGTAGATGTACAAGATAATAAGGTAGATGTACAAGATAATAAGATATATGTACAAGATAATAAGGTAGATGTACAAGATAATAAGGTAGATGTACAAGATAATAAGGTAGATGTACAAGATAATAAGGTAGATGTACAAGATAATAAGATATATGTACAAGATAATAAGATATATGTACAAGATAATAAAGTAGATGTACAAGATAATAAGGTAGATGTACAAAATAATAAGGTAGATGTACAAGATAATAAGATATATGTACAAGATAATAAGATATATGTACAAGATAATAAGATATATGTACAAGATAATAAGGTAGATGTACAAGATAATAAGGTAGATGTACAAGTTAATAAGGTAGATGTACAAGATAATAAGGTAGATGTACAAGATAATAAGGTAGATGTACAAGATAATAAGATAGATGTACAAGATAATAAGGTAGATGTACAAGTTAATAAGGTAGATGTACAAGTTAATAAGGTAGATGTATAAGATAATAAGGTAGATGTACAAGATAATAAGGTAGATGTACAAGATAATAAGATATATGTACAAGATAATAAGGTAGATGTACAAGTTAATAAGGTAGATGTACAAGTTAATAAGATAGATGTACAAGATAATAAGGTAGATGTACAAGATAATAAGGTATATGTACAAGATAATAAGGTAGATGTACAAGATAATAAGATATCAGGTAAAATGGATAAGACTGGTGTAGGAACTCACCAGCCAACTCCCAATAAGAAGGGAAAACAGCCATAAAAAACGAATTGTTGTTGTTTTAGAGGCTGTAGTTGATTCCAGAACCAGAAGATGTTACAAGATGAAATGATCCTAGTGTACTTGTTTGTTTAATTTTACTGATTTCCTGTTTTAGTCATATATCAATAATATCAATATTTAGTCTCAGTTGGAGTGTGGTTACTTTTTTATTCTGAGATCTGCTCAAATATAAGATGTTCTATTGTAAATATAATTTGAATCAGATAATAAATGGTGAGAGTAACCACATTTGTCAGATTTGTAAAAATTCATGATAAAATTAATGTTATAAAAGTTAGTTATTAATAGGACTGAATCAAAATACTATTAATGGGACTGAATCAAAATACTATTTATGGGACTGAATCAAAATACTATTAATGGGACTGAATCAAAATACTATTAATGGGACTGAATCAAAATACTATTTATGGGACTGAATCAAAATACTATTAATGGGACTGAATCAAAATACTATTAATGGGACTGAATCAAAATACTATTTATGGGACTGTATCAAAATACTATTTATGGGACTGTATCAAAATACTATTTATGGGACTGTATCAAAGAAGCTAGATTAAATACTTTCTATAAGAAGGTATTTAATGGTAAATACTAAAATCTCATATCTATCTCCTACCTTCCGACTACCATAAGTTCCTTTGTTTTGGCCTTCTTCCTATACAGTCTATAAATATCCATAGTAAATAAAGTACTGGCGCTGTTAAAGATTGATGTTAAATCACTCATTAATGCCGCTAACATCACGGACAGCATTATACCCTTTAAACCTGGAAATATTACAAACAACATTCATTATTACGTATTAATTTTATATTAGCCTTGTTTTATCAATTGATATGATCTCATCTTGACAAAAACTATCATAATACAGCTTAAGGTAGTTTACAGTAAGGCAGGATCAATGACTTTAAATCCATGGTTTACTACAGTTTCTGATATCGGGAAATATTGACTAAAGACACGGAAAAACATTTTAAATTGACTTTTTTTACAAACAACTTGAGTCTTCATGCTGTATAATGAACAAGAAAGCTAACCTATATTTGTTTAACATATTTAAGTCATTATGTTTTGATGAGCAATTCTTAATCAATATAATATCTGCTCATCTCATTAAACACATTAGTGTATATAGAGAGATGACTTTTTCCACATAAAATATATTAAATAAACACTATAACATTAGTTTAATGTAGCTCTGGCATTTAACCTAACATATTATTATAATGCAAAGGATCACTATTTTCAAGAGAAATAAGAAATGCATAATTAATAAAATTAAGGGATACATCATCTAATTATTGTATAACAGGTGTAAAGATACCTTTATGGATGATAATTAACATACAGAGAAAACTCCCTAATTTCATATTACTATCTTAAGCAATGTGATATTTAATATAACGTAAATGTTCTCAAACATCAAATAATTGTCTCAGTGTAGCCTCGAACGTTATACTTTTTAACTTAAATATTCCATCCACTTTCATGTATAAAATATAAAGGTTTTCTTTAAACAAATTATTCATTAATACATTATACGAGTGGCCAGTATCATTTTAAACATTTTCTCATGATAAAACAGTTACCATATTGTATAACTATATAATAAACCTTGGTATGGTGTCATCATTCATTTTGTGATGGGTACTTCTTGGACCATACACAATGCATTGTAGAGTCTTCCTTACATATTCTTATGTTTGGTTCATTCAAATAAATAGACATTAGCTGTTATGCATATATTAAAGTGTATTAATCTGTTTATGTTAATAAATGATATGAGGTTAATAATTAACTAACTAGAAATGGGGTAATACAAGATTTCACATGGAAATCGCATCAAATATATTGTTAAGGATACACTAGAATACAAAAAAAACTTACATGAACATACATGTCACCAAGAGCATTACTAGAAAGATTTAAATCAGTTACATTTTTCTTTTTGGTTCAAACAAATCAAACAACTAATCACTTACTGAAAACATGGTTCATTAGATATTAGCCCTTCCCTGATCTAGACCATAAACAGTAAAATTTATGATCAGTACAGAGAGTAGTTAATATAATATTTAAAGACTGTTGTCATAAAGTCATCTAAACACTAATTTAAATACTGGTCAAATAAACAACTCAACACAAAAACCACCCTATGGTATATTCATTGTTATAACACAAAATAACATTGCCAGTTTATATTCTTATTTGTATGCTTGTATCATTTTACATCAGACATACATACACAGGACACATGCACTCATTCTCCAGTCAAAAATTATATACAGATTTCAAATATCACTTTTGATTCACTTCCACCAAATTCAGTGTCCTAGTCCCCTCATGGTGTCTTCCTTCAATTTGTAACAATCAGTGATACCTGTGAGGAGGTTGTGGAGCTTGTTTGTTCTGGATCCACCACAGAGGATTACATTGTGAACGTTCCACAGTTTGGGAGGAAATAACGATGCTATGTGACGCATTTTCGTGGGAGGAATCACACCATCTGGACCGAATGGATGCTGGATTCTGCAATAGGAGCCAGAAACATATGTTGCGTCGAAGTAATCAATGAGAAGTTCCTTCTGGTGTGTGTGCAGATTTTCAGCTTCATTTAATTGCAATGGATTTTAGGCTTCCTTTCACAAAGGACAAATTTTACTTCTTCATGGTTTCTCATTCACTACAATTAGATCCTTTTAATTTATCAAAGTATGAGCTTGACTACAATTAATAAATTGTTTCACTTTTAGCTTCGTTTGATTGCATTTTGAGTAGCTTCTCTTCTTAATTGTTTGAACCAATAATCTGTGTTTCTTTTATATTTTATCACACATTTTCATGTACATACAAACATATACAATAGCCATACATTTTACATTTACTACAAATGATGAATATTGTATACATAAGATACAAGAAAATATAGCTGTTTTTTGTCCATTTCCTTGTTAAGCAAGGGGGGGGGGAGTATGTCCAGTGTTTTAATCCAGGTGGTTTTTGTCCGAGGGATTTGGTCCTACATTCACTTGAAGTAAATCCATCTCGTATATACAGAACCAAATAAACAACAGAAGAACAACAAGAGAACCAAATAAACAACAGAAGAACAACAAGAGAACCAAATAAACAACAAGAGAACCAAATGAACAACAAGAGAACCAAATAAACAACAAGAGAACCAAATAAACAACAAGAGAACCAATTAAACAACCGAAGAACAACAAGAGAACCAATTAAACAACCGAAGAACAACAAGAGAACCAAATAAACAACCGAAGAACAACAAGAGAACCATAAAACAATAAACAACAAAAGAACAACAAGAGAACCAAATAAACAACCAAAGAACAACAAGAGAACCAAATAAACAACAAAAGAACAACAAGAGAACCAAATGAACAACAAGAGAACCAAATAAACAACAAGAGAACCAAATAAACAACAAGAGAACCAAATGAACAACCGAAGAACAACCAGAGAACCAAATAAACAACAAAAGAACAACAAGAGAACCAAATAAACAACAAGAGAACCAAATGAACAACAGAAGAACAACAAGAGAACCAAATAAACAACCAAAGAACAACAAGAGAACCAAAAAAACAACCAAAGAACAACAAGAGAACCAAATAAACAACAGAAGAACAACAAGAGAACCAAATGAACAACTGAAGAACAAAAAGAGAACCAAATAAACAACAGAAGAACAACAAGAGAACCAAAAAAAACAACAGAAGAACAACAAGAGAACCAAATAAACAACAAAAGAACAACAAGAGAACCATAAAAACAACAGAAGAACAACAAGAGAACCACATGAACAACAGAAGAACAACAAGAGAACCAAATAAACAACCAAAGAACAACAAGAGAACCAAAAAAACAACCAAAGAACAACAAGAGAACCAAATAAACAACAAGAGAACCAAATAAACAACAAAAGAACAACAAGAGAACCAAATAAACAACAAGAGAACCAAATGAACAACAGAAGAACAACAAGAGAACCAAAAAACAACAACAGAAGAACAACAAGAGAACCAAATGAACAACCAAAGAACAACAAGAGAACCAAATAAACAACCAAAGAACAACAAGAGAACCAAATAAACAACAAAAGAACAACAAGAGAACCAAATAAACAACAAAAGAACAACAAGAGAACCAATTAAACAACAGAAGAACAACAAGAGAACCAAATGAACAACAGAAGAACAACAAGAGAACCAATTGAACAACAAGAGAACCAACAGAAGAACAACAAGAGAACCAAATAAACAACAAGAGAACCAATTAAACAACCGAAGAACAAAAAGAGAACCAAATGAACAACAGAAGAACAAAAAGAGAACCAAATGAACAACAGAAAAACAACAAGAGAACCAACAGAAGAACAACAAGAGAACCAAATAAACAACAAGAGAACCAAATGAACAACCGAAGAACAACCAGAGAACCAAATAAACAACAAAAGAACAACAAGAGAACCAAATAAACAACAAGAGAACCAAATGAACAACAGAAGAACAACAAGAGAACCACATGAACAACAGAAGAACAACAAGAGAACCAAATAAACAACAAGAGAACCAAATAAATAACAAAAGAACAACAAGAGAACCAAATAAACAACAAGAGAACCAAATAAACAACAAGAGAACCAAATGAACAACAGAAGAACAACAAGAGAACCACATGAACAACAGAAGAACAACAAGAGAACCAAATAAACAACAAGAGAACCAAATGAACAACAGAAGAACAACAAGAGAACCAAATAAACAACCAAAGAACAACAAGAGAACCAAAAAAACAACCAAAGAACAACAAGAGAACCAAATAAACAACAGAAGAACAACAAGAGAACCAAATGAACAACAGAAGAACAACAAGAGAACCAAATAAACAACAGAAGAACAACAAGAGAACCAAATAAACAACAGAAGAACAACAAGAGAACCAAAAAAAAACAGAAGAACAACAAGAGAACCAAATAAACAACAAAAGAACAACAAGAGAACCATAAAAACAACAAGAGAACCAAATGAACAACCAAAGAACAACAAGAGAACCAAATAAACAACCAAAGAACAACAAGAGAACCAAAAAAACAACCAAAGAACAACAAGAGAACCAAATAAACAACAAGAGAACCAAATGAACAACAAAAGAACAACAAGAGAACCAAAAAAAACAACAGAAAAACAACAAGAGAACCAAAAAACAACAACAGAAGAACAACAACAGAACCAAATGAACAACCAAAGAACAACAAGAGAACCAAATAAACAACCAAAGAACAACAAGAGAACCAAATAAACAACAAGAGAACCAAATAAACAACAGAAGAACAACAAGAGAACCAAATAAACAACAAGAGAACCAAATAAACAACAGAAGAACAACAAGAGAACCTTAGATACTTGATTTAGTTTTGACCAATCAAGATTAAAAATACAATAATAAGATAAATCCTATATTTTATTTGTTATATTGTAGAGATGGTCTGAGGTATGTCATCAAATGATAACACTTTATTACAACAAACATTCTACCTGAGAGAGAGAGGGGGGGGGGCTAACAAATATAACAGACCTTGACAACAATAACAATTATCACTCAGAGCTCTCACTTATGGACTACAGATAACTAAATAAATAAAAACTTCTCATACTGACATATACTGAGACACCTTAAACAAAAATACTTATAGAATAGATAGTTAATTAGCCTTCCTTACAGATAGGTAAACAATAACCTGAACAATGATATCATTTATCATTATCTAACACTTGTGACTAAGAGTGTGATAACAACTGTTATGACTAGTACATCAAATACTCTAAACAAGTATTTACATCGAGCGACCACCTTTTGTTAAATACATTTGTGTACATACTATAATCACTATTCTATGTGTATTATCTTAGATTGTTTCTTGTACATGCCATACAATAACCAACAGCTGTGTGTTTACATATTTCATGATACTATAATACTTGGACTCACAGATATCAATAGATTAGTCAACATTCAAAATCTTAAAGTTCATCAAATGTCTATTTTTCATATAAAGTAGCTACACTAACCATGATATCTATAAGCAGCCAATGAGATGACAACATATTGACTAATATTACTCAATGGCCATCTTTCAATGTTAAACCCAGCTTTGATTTATTGCAAAATTAAATCAAATACATACACTGTCATAACAATAATCATCTCCCCCCCCCTCGTGATACTGAAAACAATTTGGTGTTGAATAAAATACCAGAGAAACAGTAAACATTAGCCATGAAACATCATGGATACAGTAAAACTTACAGCAGAGATAAGATGAGTCAAAGATGTGGCAACATTTTGGCTACATCAGCTACTTTATTTAAAATAAATTACCTGTTGGCATCAACTCCAATACCAGTTTAGGATAAGCAATGTTGCTACAACCCACTGGATTACCACAGGCAGCAGTACAGGATTCCGGATCAGCACAAGCTACTTCATCTGGATAAGGAAGTGAAATATACAAGTTGATTTTTGAAATGCCTACAGAAAGAGTGGCTCAGAACATAAAGTTACCCAAACTTTATATGTAGACTCTGAGTCCAGTTTAATGATTTGAGCCCAAAACTACTTTATAGCTGAGTGAACTCAGAGAGCATTGACTTGTGGTTGAGTTTCTTACACTGTCGGACTGCATAATGCGACACCGAATGTGTATGTGACATTGTGCTAGCATATGCAATATTGCCGTACCCATCATTCATGTGTTTAGGACACCCCTCTCACCTTCTGACTTATTTTTCTTGGGACTAGACACTGAATCAGATGGTTGAATCCGGAATTTACGACCAGGGCCGTAAAATTCAGGATTCTTGGCTATATAGAAAGCTGGAAGACCATGGTTATCATATAATGACTGTGGTTTGAAGTTGGATGTTAACTTGGATTTGAAGAAGGAATTAATTGAGACTTTTGAAAATTTATATGTAATCTGTATTATTATTGTTCCTTTTTTAATTGGACAGTCAGACATGTATATTTTCTGGAGCTAAATAAAGTTTTGTTCTTGTTGGGGTATAGACTGTGTTATTTTGCCACCAGTCAGTATGGTGATTGGTTCACAAATCCTTCCTGAAAAAGACCTCATATTACTTGAAATATAGCACCCCCTGCTGCATTCGGCTGGACGGTCACTCCACCCCCCTTTCAGGGCCACTAACATCAGACAAGGGCCACTACCTTTCAAAGGTTAGTGGCCCTTGAGCATGTGGGAGATAAATACCATCTTTATCATATACAGTATATACTTGTGTATAAGTCTATCTGATATATACAATGAGGCCATTATATCGGTCAATATCTCGGGGGGAAACTGCCGAATTTGAATATAATACGAGGTCAGTATACAAGTCAATATCGTGGGAAACTGTTTAACTTGAATATAAGATGTTATTTTCAGAAACAAATAGCATTTTCTTTTTGACCTGGCATGTTGAAATCAAGAATGTCAAACTAGTGATACAGATATGTGTATGTAGACCTGATTTTACAGCCGAAGACATCAGTGATATTTATCCATAAAACTATAACTATGAAGACAGTTAATCAAGCTGAAACTGCTCATTATTGCTGGTACTCAGCTTTATGTTTTTAAAACATCGAATGAAACAAATTAAAATAGAAAACTGAATTTTTTTTAAATCTATTATTGGTCACCAGACCCGACAGCTTTTTTTAGCTGACTCATATATAAGACGAGTCGGGAAAAATTAAATTTTTTCAAGGATTACAACCTTTTCTTATACACAAGTATATACAGTAAGACGTTGGTAATCTTTGAATAAACCATTCTACTGCATCAATTGTTTAAATTAGCTACATCAGGGGTAGTTTAATTAATAAAGAAGCTTCATTTTGTTTGTTAATCACATAAAATTCACTTACACTTTCTATCAAAATACAGAACTGATGTACGTATAATTTTAACATCGCAAGATTTTAGTAATCTTGGAAACAATTTCAGTCATCAAAACCAGGATAACATCAACAACAAGATATTGTATAATTCCATATCAAACCCTGATAATATAATACATGAAGTAGTGTGTGGCCATTTGTTAATTTAAGGCAGTTGAATATCCATTCTTTGATTTCCATAATATTAAAATGTTAACAACTTTCTTCTAAAAAGAGTACAAGATAATGTTTTAACAATGCTCCCATGGATGTTGAATTTGTAAATTTTTCTGGGGATTATGCTTCATTTGAAATAAAGAGAAACATGTATCAACAAATAGAACTTAAAATGGCTAAATGATTCTAATATACAATACCACATTAACCATAATTATACTCTAAAGCACAATTCAATGATAGAAGCATAATGTTTAAATATATAAACTATTGGTTATAGGTTACAGGTTATAGGTTACAGGTTATAGGTTACAGGTTATAGGGATCTTCAACATGTGCCACATACTAACAGACAGTTTATCACAGAAGATAATATCATATTTATACTTCAAATAACTTGTAGTAGACTCGACAATAGAAAGATCAGAGAATGTAATAACGAGCAGGTACTTGAGATATAAGAGAAATATGAAGATGAAATCAGCTGATACTCACCTGTAAATAGGACACGACTAATCATACCAGGGAATACCATAATAAACATTGGTAGTAGCTTTAGATAGCCAGCAAACAATGTACCACCTTGAGCATGGGACAGACTCTTAGCAGCTAGAGCACGCTGTACCATCATCTAAACAGAATGGACAAATTATATACATCTCTGTGTGTACAATCATGATACATCTGCTGTACCATCATCTAAACGGAATAGACAAATTATATACATCTCTGTGTGTACAATCATGATACATCTGCTGTACCATCATCTAAACAGAATAGACAAATTATATACATCTCTGTGTGTACAATCATGATACATCTGCTGTACCATCATCTAAACAGAATAGACATATTATATAGATCTCTGTGTGTACAATCATGATACATCTGCTGTACCATCATCTAAACAGAATGGACAAATTATATAGATCTCTGTGTGTACAATCATGATACATCTGCTGTACCATCATCTAAACAGAATAGACATATTATATAGATCTCTATGTGTACAATCATGATACATCTGCTGTACCATCATCTAAACAGAGTACAATGATTAATCTCTAAGTATTGTCATGATTTAGTGATATTACTCTGGTACATGTTGTAACATCATCAGATGAGAGTACAAAAATTATAACCCAGAGTACAATTCTGGTACAGTATCAATACTATGGTACCCAAGCTGAAAAGAAAACATTACCAAACTTTGTGAACAAAATTATGTCACAGATAACCAGATATCCAGACAAATTAAAAAACTATAGATTATCGTTGATGTTACTAACTAAATTGTCTCTTTAAATAATGATAAAATAATAACATATTAAAGAGGACATAAAGATGATCACTGTCTTAAACATCAATAACAGACTTATAGATAACTATTATTATCAACACCTGACTAGTTATAGTGATAACTCTTCTGATGAGTCATTGTATTACCTGTCTTCACCAACATCTGTTTAGTCATGGTGTAACTTGTTTTACCAACATCTGGCCAGACATAATGTTGTTATCTTTACCAAGATCTGAATAGACATATTGTTATCTGCCTTTCATAATATTTGACCATATATGGTTTTACTTGTCTTTACCAACATCTGACTAGATCCAGTGATACTTGTCTTTACCAACATCTGACTAGATTCAGTGATACTTGTCTTTACCAACATCTGACTAGATCCAGTGTTACTTGTCTTTACCAACATCTGACTAGATCCAGTGATACTTGTCTTTACCAACATCTGACTAGATCCAGTGATACTTGTCTTTACCAACATCTGACTAGATCCAGTGATACTTGTCTTTACCAAGATCTGACTAGATCCAGTGATACTTGTCTTTACCAACATCTGACTAGATGCAGTGATACTTGTCTTTACCAACATTTGATTGGAGACTACTTAAACTGTCTTTACCATAATCTGACTACACATGTATTTTCCTGTCTTTAACAACATAAGACCACATACAGAGCTACCTGTCTATCAACACCTGACACTCCATACAGTGACACCTGCTTCAACTGACTTACTTGGTCAGCACACCAGTACCATATGGAGGCTGGTGTTTGTCCCAAAAGAAATCCTGGCCATGGCATGTCAGAGTTGACGGGATCACGAAGCATGAACCAGGAATCTTCACGGGGATAGCCACAGGTTGAGTTGGAATAGAGAGTGGAATTTGGAATGGCTTCCATATATTTGCGATAAAGTTCAGAATAGCCACCGACCTTGATGAAACCTGAAAAGAAATCATTGAAAGTATATGTCACATGACACCAGGTACACGACCAATAAAAATCTGATGAAAGAAAACATGAATAAACATAGTTCAGATCAAGATGACATTGTTTTGATTATAAAATCAATATATTATCTAGACACAAGTCCAAAATTAGGCCATCCAAATTTGATAATATTTATCTAAGAAATGTATAAAAGAAAACAGATTATCACAAATTCTTTTCTACAGATGGAATAAACATGAGGTTAACTCAAAAGAGCAACAGAATGTTTTAAAATTATAACTGTGTGAAGGTTTTATAAAACCTGCTAAAATTTCATACAAATTTATTCAGGTCCTTTTCTTGAACAGGTTTTGTGTAAAATGTATGCTATACAACTGCTTTTTAAGACTTCACATCAAGGGGTTCCATACTTTCTTGACTTGAAGGTACACTGTGTAGAATACTATAGAAATAACGGAGGTATTGTGACAACAGTCACCTTGCCCAAGTCTTGATGTTCGGGTTCATGTTTTCTTGGTTTATAATCAAATAGTTTGTACATGATAACAATAACCAGCTATCTGCCACACTACAATATTATTAAATGTATACTTTGTTTCTATAAAATATTGATTATACTACCACAAGGCTGAAATAACTTATGTATCTATATACATATATATATATATATATATATATATAGGCCCATCTTGTCAAAAGTAATCAGTACTTCACTAACTGCTTTAGATATTACAGACATATCTTCCATCATTTGTACTACTGAAATCCCAACAACTACTGTTTCCACTACCATCATCATCAACATCACCACTACAAGTACTATCACATCACCACTAACAGTACTATCACACTATAACATCACTAACATCACCACTACCAGTACTATCACACTATAACATCACCACTACCAGTACTATCACACTATAACATCACCAACATCACCAACTATATCACACTTAATCCTCATCACAAAAGTACTATCACACTATAACATCACCACTAACTACTATCACACTATAACATCACCACTACCAGTACTATCACACTATAACATCACTAACATCACCACTACCAGTACTATCACACTATAACATCACTAACATCACCACTACCAGTACTATCACACTATAACATCACCCTAACATCACACTATAACATCACCAACATCACCACTAACAGTACTATCACACTATAACATCACTAACATCACCACTACCAGTACTATCACATCACTACTACCAGTACTATCACACTATAACATCACCAACATCACCACTACCAGTACTATCACACTATAACATCACTAACATCACCACTACCAGTACTATCACACTATAACATCACCAACATCACCACTACCAGTACTATCACACTATAACATCACTAACATCACCACTACCAGTACTATCACACTATAACATCACCAACATCACCACTACCAGTACTATCACATATAACATCATCACCACCAATACTATCACACTATAACATCATCAACATCACTTGTTTGTACTCTTGCAAACAAACTACGTGTTTTATAAATGTTAAGAGATGTACATTGTCTCAATGTGATATGTCCCAGTTATGATAGTTAAACTACTGGTAGATCTAATTATCATAACAAGTGAACAATGAATACAACTATTATTTAAAGAAATCAAGGATGGATGGGATTATGAGACTCCTCTCACTCTGATTATGATGTTTCATTAATTTTTACATGTTTTTTTCCCTTCATAGCCATAGCACATTATTATTATACTGAATGAGAATTATTTCAATATTATACATTTTTTATTGAAATAAAGATTCCATGTAATGCCACAAAATTATTTTGTAATTAGATACCGTAGGTCCTGGCCATTAAGCTGAGGTCGTATCTGAGGCCCAAAATATCACGATTTACAGTATTACAGTCCATTAAGCCAACCTAAACATCTTAACTTTTCCCTGCAGTATATTTAGATGATATAAAACATTTTGAAACACACAAAATAGCAAAGAAACATCATCAAACCAGAAAGTGAACCATGGAAACAGTGACTGGATTATGAAATGATGATAAAATTACTGAAATAATTGTTTTTAATTTAAACTGAACCTTTTTGTTTTCAATAATCCTATATTATTACCAAGATATCACCAAACGAATGAGATACATCATGAGGTATCAATATTGAGGTTTGGCAAAAGTGTTCATTACAAAAACAGCAAAAAATGGTTCATTGCTTGGTCACACCTGGGACATGTGGTCAAGAAGCAACTCCCTGAGGAAACATCTCACAAATACAGGTGTAAGCCAGATTCTAAGCCCACAACCTGGAGGTTTAGAGTGCAATGCTCTAACCACTCTGCTATTAGAATGTGCACTGAACCAGCAGCAGTTTTATTACTTCAGTGAGTTCTCAAAATAAATACAACAATGAGACTAGAGAGCAAAGGTACGAGATCAAATTAAAATGTTACATAACTGCTGTGCCCCCCACCCTCTCTCTCTCTCTCTCTCTCTCTCTCTCTATATATATATATATATATATATATATATAAAAAATCAATCAAAAGAGAACAGTAACAAGACAAGAGATGTGTACTATTATTATTAATATATAATTAATGTTATTATGACAATCATTAGTTACTTACTGATAATAGTCAATATCACGGAGCCAATCACCATAACAAAAGCTTGGAGTGTATCTGTATAAATGACAGCTGTCAAACCACCTGTAGCAGATAGATAAATGGTCAGCTTAAACAGTAAACATGATATAATTATATTACTACTAAAATAAACAATAAACGTTGTGACTGAATTGAATCTTTGTGTCCAATCATACACAACATATTTATCACTTATTATTATTATTACCTCTTATTTCTTAATATTACTATTAAGCCAAAATACCAACTTTTAAAGTTATGTAAGAATGGCTTAAAGATATTTTTAATATACTACTGTAATGTATTACTCCAGAACAGTCAGAGCTTGAACAAGTGAAACGCACCACAGAGTGTCACCATAAGATGCCTCTTTTGGTGACTTTAATCTTTGGTTTGGAGCTGTTATTAAATGTCATCTGTATTTTAATGATTGATAAAGAAAATAGTTTGTTTACATTTATACCTGTAACTGTGGTGATAGCAGTCACTGCTAGTAACAAAAACACTGACCCATAAATATTCCATTGTAATGCTTGCTGTATAAATAAAGCACCTGAATAAAGGTTTACCTGAAATAAATAATCAAAAGGGAAGAGATTAGAATAACATGTGACAAAGAATAACATGTGACAAAGAATAACATATGACGAATAATAACATATGACAAAGAAATACAAAGACACTTAAAATCATATTGTTATAAATTTGGCTCATTTTGGTGACCAAAATAAGATTAAAAAAGACAATAATGAACAGAAATAGGTTTACCATCTTTTATCTGATTATTAATATTTTATTATAATAGTTATATAATCCATTAGAATACTAATTAATCAGTAAATACCAGTTACTCTAAGAATCTGACAAAAAAGTCTAATTAAAGCCCTCAAATAAATAAAATGGAATATTATCATTAAAGCTGTAACCTTCTTCAAAACTATTATCTTAATGGCTAAAAAGAATCTGAGTGATATATTTAAAGTTCTAAAGAAATAAAATTCTAATATTCTCTTCACTTCCATTATACATTAAACCACTCACTAACATTTATCATTTAAACAAATAATTCTAGATAATCTTAACCAAGAAAAAAGACAATTCACAGATTATCTGGCACAATTATTACATATTTCTGTAAACAATTCTATATTAGAAGTCCACAAACAACTGTACTAAATCAAAGAGAAAATTAATTAATTAAAAATAACTGTTTGAAAACTAATAAAGTCAGCTCAATATTACTTGTTCAGTGGAAACTCTGTATAAGACAACTGAACCCAGCATTAAATATTGCTTTAGTTAGGATAAAATGTAGTGATTTATATTATTTTATTCTAATAATAAATGATAACGATATACTTGTCAATGATACCTAATATACACATGTAAGAAAAACAATTGTTTGCCTAAAATGGTTTCCCATTTATATCCAGGTAGTTCAGGTTTATTTTGGAATATATAGGTGAATTAGTTATAAAAATGCACATCCATCTAGTCTACTATATTATGTAATTATTACCAAGATGATTAACTTGTCAGATGGCACCACAGCATTATAAATATTATTTATTGCATAAAGTATTTCATTAATTGATTTTGAATGTACAGATCATATACAAAAATACCAAATAAAAATAAGGTAAATAAGTTTATTACATTTTGGTTTTTAATTTCTGAGTGCACAAAAAATACTAAACAAATATCTTTGTGTCATAATTGTGTATGAAAACTATATGAAAATATGAAATAAACTCTACAATTGTTAAAATAATATCATACAACTATTCACATTAAAAGGTCATATCACTGGATGATGTTTGTTCAAACAAACAAATTAAACAAATTTGTGAATTAAAGAGTGTTTTCTAGTAAATGTTTTTTCTGGCATCTGCTCTTCAGATGTCATTAGCAACAGCAACAGCATCAGCAGCAACAAACCTTAAACAGTTATTAGATTTATACAACAAGTTATCTATGTCTAATGTGCTAACTTTGATCTGTTAATTCCCCGGACATAAACACTTTAAGTGGTTTGTTATACTTACAAATCTTCTGTTTTGATGAGCATTAATGTAATATTTTATAACTTTCATAATTGAATATTTGATTATACTTAAATAATTTGTTTTACATTATGTAAGTACCTTGTTAATAACTACAGTAGTATCAAACACATAAATCCCACTATATATATATATATATATATATATATATCAGAGATGGAGTAATGGTAATTGTACTCGAGTACATTACCAAAGTAATTGTATTCACATTTACTTTTCACTATTACTTTTTAAAGAGGTGTGGTGGAGTTCATTTACATTCCAACTGTCTATGGGATACATGTGTATATTGCTGTCTGTCTGCTAAAGCTGTTTGTACGCGAGGGCTAACAAACTTTCCCATCCTGGCCAAGCCGTCACAGAAATACCTAACAATATCTGTCACCTCCGACCCTGTAGAGAGACTTTTTAATGTAACAGGGAAACTTTTCAGAGCAGACCTCGGACGGCTGCCTCACTGATGCCAAATTTGAAGCCTTGATGTTCATTAGTGCAATAAAATTTTGATTTGACTGTCCTTGCATATGACGGCTTATTCATGGCAGAAAATGACAATATTCAGCTGTTTACTTAGTGGCAGTGGGTGCTGAATGCTATGCTCAGAATGCTGAAGTTGAATTACCAAAAAAATTACTTCTGTGTTATATTTCACCAGCAGATTTATACTTATTTATTGGGATATTAGATCAGGAGTCATACAATACTGATTTATTGAATAGTAATTATCCTGCTGGTTCAATAATCAATATAATATTGATTATCACTAAATTGGCACCTATTATAAATGTTGTATGTTATCTGTGGCAGTATGATACCTTTAATTTGTAGTATCATAATATATAGACACTGAGTGTCAATCCAGTATTAAATTATTTATTCAATACCTGAGAAAGAAATCAGTTAGAACACTAGATAGTGACACAGCAACAGAAAAAATGACACCTTAGGTTTCTATGAAAGTCATCTTTACATTCTGTCCCCATTAGTGGTGGAGGGGATGACATGATAGCAGTATTCTGTCCCCATTAGTGGTAGAGGGGATGACATGATAGCAGTATTCTGTCCCCATTAGTGGTAGAGGGATGACATGATAGCAGCATTCTGTCCCCATTAGTGGTAGAGGGGATGACATGATAGCAGTATTCTGTCCCCATTAGTGGTAGAGGGGATGACATGATAGCAGCATTCTGTCCCCATTAGTGGTAGAGGGGATGAAATGATAGAACTTCATTCTCACATATTTTCTCCACTTGAGAACATAAGAATAACCACAATATCAGATCATTTAGGAAAATCAATCAATAGTTTGTTGTATTTTTGTGTAAATGAGACAATAAAATCTTTTAAATTCAATTACAATTATAAATTATGACAACATACTCAGATGCCGCAATGTTATCTAACTAAACCCCGCTTTGTATTGATTCAAAAGCTGGAAATCCTGTTAGAAGCAGCTCGATACCGAGATCATTAAATGGATGTTCATTCCTATTTCAGACATTCACAGTGACTCTGATATGACACAACGTTGGTATTAATAAAATAGCCATTCCAGTCTTATTGGGGGGGAGGGGGGATCAGAACATTCTTCTGGCTCATGATTCACCTTAATGTACTCTTACAATCATCTCCAATTTCTCTCAAACAGAATAAGATTTTAGTTTTGGCATCTTTTTGTTTCAGATCTATTGTTGTGTTGACTGCTCAGTATGATGGAAATATAGCCATTTAAAAGGAAATATTATATCTACACATAATTAACAAAACAAGAACAATAAATATAAATTAAGATAGAAGTAATCAGAATGAAAGTGTATTTGTTCTAATATAAAATGATAAGTTTCAGTTAAATATTCACTTCTCCAGCTTATTTTTAGATTATGACATAAAAGTTGTTTTAAAACTTAATTTAATTCTCATCAACATCAAAGAGTCTATTATACAGAAGTTTTTCTAGAGGACTTACTGCAAAAAACAATTTAATATACTCAATTCAAATAATCAGGAGCTATACGCACCAGATATCATAACTGCTTCCGTGGTATACTGCATTGCATAATAACAGAGCCCCACCGTGGTCACACACACACACACACACACACACACACACACACACAAGGATTTTAGGAGGTTCTCACATCATACACCTGCAAAGGTTTAGATTTGCTTGTTCAGATTACATTAAAGAAAAAAATATTACACCCACTAAGATGGCACCTCCATTTTCTCTCCAACACACACACACAAATACACACACACACACACACACACATACACACATACACACACATACTTACCGATATCTTGGTAAAAATGTAAAGAGTAAGAGACAATCCCGCCAGATAAACTTGTATTCTATGACCACCAAAACGTTTTTCCATATATTCTGGTAAAGTACAAACCTAAAACGTTAAACACAACATTTGTTTTACAAAAAACATAAATAATTGACAAGAAATAGGAAGAATTGTTTACATTTCCTGATATATTTGTGTACAAGTTGACCTCATTTATCAGACAAATTATATTTATCAATACTTTAAAGGGAATTATATCAAACCTTTGTACAAGAAGAGTGGAAAACTATAATTTATCTTGGAAATAATCTCTACCCCAAAATACTGATTTCCCATCTTTCCCCATTCAGATCAACATTATTAACAAAACTGTCCAGAAGATACCTCTTAATAAATTGATTGAGATATTCTTCCAGTGATATATTTGTACCCATGACAACATGTACTTGTAGCCATTTATAAATGTGGGATGTAGAACAGTCTAAAATAAAATAATCACATTACATGTAATACATACACATGGCATTTTAGTGGGTGGTTAATATCACCTCCCCCCCCCCCACTCAAACGTTATCTCACCAAAATATCTGGTCATGTGATGTCACATGATAGTATACATTTAGACAAGAATTTAAAGTGAGTTTATT
Organism: Paralvinella palmiformis; assembly: GCA_025642065.1. Taxonomy (NCBI): domain Eukaryota; kingdom Metazoa; phylum Annelida; class Polychaeta; order Terebellida; family Alvinellidae; genus Paralvinella; species Paralvinella palmiformis. The sequence goes on along the minus strand of JAODUP010000974.1, from coordinate 25,835 downwards.
TATTAATTGTTCTTAGCGACTGTGATTATATACAAAATATGACATGTGATAATATTATGCCAGTGGTTATGTTCTATAAAATAGTATATTTCAGTTTGTTGATTATTTCTTTCATTTATCAGCCATTTTATCAAGAGATGTCAGTAAATATCTCTGTGAGTTACTGGTGTATAAAACAACTAGCCATTTAAGTTTTGTACACAATTATATATGATATGTATACATAATTAATAACATTAAATATTGTGTTGACACTATACTGATCTCATATCATTATCACTTATAACATGGTCATCATAGCTAAGGGTATATATATATATATATATATATATATATATATATATATATATATTAGTTATACACACTCTAATGGAGACAGGTTATTAGTTAGCTAAAATAACGAAGAACAAGTAAACTACACAATTTGGTTCATACATAATCATGGTCTAATTATCACAATTATAACATAGATAATCTTTAACTGCTATCTAGCTCAAGATACCACCTAAATTTAGTCACACACACATGTGTGTGTGTGTGTGTGTGTGTGTGTGTGTGTGTGTGTGTGTGTGTGTGTGTAACAATTTAAGTCACATTATATCAGTTAATAAGATCTCAACCAAACGTAATGAATGTTGAGATATATTACTAAGTTTAACACCATCATATTACATTAATTTATGACAAAATATTCATCTAAATAATTCATAAAAAGCAACTTATCTTCAGTTAGAAAATCTTAAACCTATCATTTAATATTAAATAAAGCACCTATAAGTATATCCCATAAGTTAGACACCAGCACTTAACCTGACCACGAAACTAAATAAGTAAATTTCTCTAAACACTTACCCCACTAGCGATGTATACTGGTAGAAATACCCATCCTAGTAACTGTATTAATATACAAGCCTGTGTAAAGATAGAAATATAACATATCAAGTCTGTGTAAAGATAGAAATATAACATATCAAGTCTGTGTAAAGATAGAAATATAACATATCAAGTCTATGTAAAGATAGAAATATAACATATCAAGTCTATGTAAAGATAGAAATATAACATATCAAGTCTGTGTAAAGATAGAAATATAACATATCAAGTCTATGTAAAGATAGAAATATAACATATCAAGTCTATGTAAAGATAGAAATATAACATATCAAGTCTATGTAAAGATAGAAATATAACATATCAAGTCTATGTAAAGATAGAAATATAACATATCAAGTCTATGTAAAGATAGAAATATAACATATCAAGTCTATGTAAAGATAGAAATATAACATATCAAGTCTATGTAAAGATAGAAATATAAGATATCAAGCCTATGTAAAGATAGAAATATAACATATCAAGTCTATGTAAAGATAGAAATATAACATATCAAGCCTATGTAAAGATAGAAATATAACATATCAAGTCTATGTAAAGATAGAAATATAACATATCAAGTCTATGTAAAGATAGAAATATAACATATCAAGTCTATGTAAAGATAGAAATATAACATATCAAGCCTATGTAAAGATAGAAATATAACATAGCAAGTCTATGTAAAGATAGAAATATAACATATCAAGTCTATGTAAAGATAGAAATATAACATATCAAGTCTATGTAAAGATAGAAATATAACATATCAAGTCTATGTAAAGATAGAAATATAACATATCAAGTCTATGTAAAGATAGAAATATAAGATATCAAGTCTATGTAAAGATAGAAATATAACATATCAAGTCTATGTAAAGATAGAAATATAACATATCAAGCCTATGTAAAGATAGAAATATAACATATCAAGTCTATGTAAAGATAGAAATATAACATATCAAGTCTATGTAAAGATAGAAATATAACATATCAAGTCTATGTAAAGATAGAAATATAACATATCAAGCCTATGTAAAGATAGAAATATAAGATATCAAGCCTATGTAAAGATAGAAATATAACATAGCAAGTCTATGTAAAGATAGAAATATAACATATCAAGTCTATGTAAAGATAGAAATATAAGATATCAAGCCTATGTAAAGATAGAAATATAACATATCAAGCCTATGTAAAGATAGAAATATAACATATCAAGCCCCTTTAAAGGTAGAAAAATAATATATCAAGCCTGTATAAAGATAGAAATATAACATATCTGATAAATAACAATAAAATACAGAAACATTATTATATTATAAATTAGTAAACCAGATAACATATTATTATTATTATTCTCAGTCATGTGACTTTTTTAGTTGAACAGGTTAATACACTGACTATTATTAATATTATTATTATATTAATGTGTCATTTTACGCAATCACATCCAATGGTGTTGTTCTGGGGTGCTTTACATAAAAAGGGAGTAGACTAGATAAAAATTCCAGATGAACCATTATATAGACATTACAGATTTTAAGAATATGCAATATTAAACAAATAATTCTTAAGGATATATTTACAGTAATAACATTGATTGAATGACAATGTTTCATATTTTATTATTAACAACAAAAATAACCAATTAGTCTTTGGATTGAACTAAGTGATTCTGTTTAAAACAATAAAAGGTAACCCCAACCTCCAGATACCCACAGGAAGGTCATTATAGATAGACTAACATTCTTTACAACAAGGATGATAAACAGGTTTAAGAATCTATTAACTGGAAGGCCAGTATCGACTCTCCACAAAAACCCATGAGGAAAAACCGAGCAATACTGAATTCTGCAGCCATTTTGAAGCTTTCCTGAATCCTTCAAATAAGACAGACCATCAAGAATATATACCACTCCACCAACAATATATCCTATCCTTGATCATGCGATTGACGTATCAGAAGTTCTCAGATGTACCAAGAAACTCAGACCAAACAAGGCAGCTGACTCTGATGGCATCCCACCTGGTGTCTTGAAACAGGCAGCTGGCTCTGATGGCATCCCACCTGGTGTCTTGAAACAGGCAGCTGGCTCTGATGGCATCCCACCTGGTGTCTTGAAACAAGGCAGCTGGCTCTGATGGCATCCCACCTGGTGTCTTGAAACAAGGCAGCTGGCTCTGATGGCATCCCACCTGGTGTCTTGAAACAAGGCAGCTGGCTCTGATGGCATCCCACCTGGTGTCTTGAAACAAGGCAGCTGGCTCTGATGGCATCCCACCTGGTGTCTTGAAACGAGGCAGCTGGCTCTGATGGCATCCCACCTGGTGTCTTGAAACGAGGCAGCTGGCTCTGATGGCATCCCACCTGGTGTCTTGAAACAAGGCAGCTGGCTCTGATGGCATCCCACCTGGTGTCTTGAAACAAGGCAGCTGGCTCTGATGGCATCCCACCTGGTGTCTCGAAACAAGGCAGCTGGCTCTGATGGCATCCCACCTGGTGTCTTGAAATTATTACCCAATCACTGGCTTCTCTTACTTACATATATCTTCAATATTATCTTCTTTGACCATTATCCAATTTTTAAGAAAGGGCACTGAGATGATCCAGACAACTACAGAGGGATCAGTGTTATATCTGCTATCCCAAAATTGTATGATATGATCTTAAGCAAATGATTCTCATTGTGGTATAAACCCCATCCAGAACAAGCCGGAGCACAACCCAGATGTAGTTGTGAAGAACAGATTCTCTGTATCAGATTATTATTTGATATCGCTCGGAAGAGTGGAGACACCCTAAATATAGTGATCATAGACTATCAGAAGGCCTATGATAGTGTGAATCGATTGAAATTAATAGAATATCATGACTCCAAAGGTTGTGGGAATACCTTCCTCAAAGTTCACCAACATTCAATGATATCATCCGGAATCATTGGTGACAAATTATTTAAAACAGGAGGTGGGGTCAAACAGGGTGGCAGCACCAGCTGTAATAGTTTCACAAGCTATAGTGACCCAACAATTGATGCAGTAAAAAAATATGGATCTGATGGCTCACTCGAAGCTATCCAAATAATTCTCCTCGTGGATGACACTGTCATTTTAGCATCCTGTAGAGAAAGTATGGAGGCCAAATTAGCTAAGTTGTAAACATCGTTTGATGATATTGGCATGCTGCTACATCCATCAAAATGTCAGTACCTAACAGTGAACTCAGATGATGCTACTTCCTTGAATCATCCTCGGTGATGCAGTTATATTTAAGACAGGCTCCTATACATATCTTGGGGCATTTATTTCAAATGACGAGATGAGCAGTGACTGCCCACATAATATAAAATACAAAGTGTGGAACAGTGTATTAAATGCAGCTGTACTGTATTCATGTGAGATCTGGATAACAAATGAGTTAGAATCAGTGGAAAAACCATATCTTATCTCTCTGAAGTAAATGTTAGGCCTGCGCAATACATGTGGTGACCCAGTACATATAGAAACTTGTCCGCTGAATGTTAAAAGTTTGATAATAGATCTCCAGGTGAAATTTCTCGTAAGTCTTCGAGCACAACATGTAGATGACCATACAGCAAAGATAATCAACACGGCCCATCGTGTTCAATCACCTTTGGGGGCTAAGAATCCAATACCTGTATACTCTGAAAAATGCACTGTCTCAAAGTGCCCAATTCTTAATGAAAGTGAGAAGCGTAATACAACAATCAGACAGCTCTAGACTTAAAATTAACCCAGCCACTCCCAAAACCCACTCAATATTCTGGAACAGTACTGTATTGCCCTCACCAGGATGGACCTATCCTCGCATCACCTCAGAATTCAAACGGGAAGCTGGTACCTCATACCACGAGAAAAAAAGAATATGTCACAACTGAAGAGACATACAAATAGAAGAACACGTCCTTCTCAGGTACAATATCTCAGTCCCAGTTGGAAATCGAAAGAAAATAAATGTACAAACATTACAAGATCTCAAATGAACTAATAACAGGTTGCTAAATACTGTTATTTGATTATTAACTTATACAGGTTATTACCATAATATGTAATACTCTCCTTTTTGTATTGTACAAACTACTGCTATTTGATTATCAAGAATTACCGTAATATGTATTACTTTTTGTGCTGTATTTATAATATTGTAATAATATTTCTCATTGATGAACCTTCGTCACCCTCATATTATGTATATACGTTAATACTATACTATGTCAATACAATCTACTACTACTACTACTGAGCTAATGATGATGTATTGATATCATGTGGTAGATGAAGGATAAATAGATCGACTTACATTCAACTCAAAGGCACCAACAGCGACACCTGATGCTGCTCCAGATCCAGCTAATCCTATAAAGTGTTCGCTGCCAATGTTACTGGCAAATATTGATGCTCCAACCTGTTAAGTGATAACGCATTGATAACAATATTGATTAATGTTGTATTTCTTGTAAAGGATCAATTTCTATTACACAGTATGTGTTCATCAGAGGACACATAGATATAATAATAACAATATGGAATTATGAAACACGAAAACAAGCACTTGATTTTAATGTTTCTTAATGGTATGTGTATTGAATTAACTGACAACAACCTATCTGAAACAACCAACAGATGATACCATCTGAGACATAAAAGACAACTGTATATCATGAACACACCTGAAACACAGATAAGCACGACAACATGGATAACAATCAAACTGAAACATAAATACTGTCAACACAACTGGATTATGATAATATAACTATTTCATGGAAGAGATCACTTAAGTCCTCAGGAAGAGATCACTTAAGTCCTCAGGAAGAGATCACTTAAGTCCTCAGGAAGAGATCACTTAAGTCCTCAGGAAGAGATCACTTAAGTCCTCAGGAAGAGATCACTTAAGTCCTCAGGAAGAGATCACTTAAGTCCTCAGGAAGAGATCACTTAAGTCCTCAGGAAGAGATCACTTAAGTCCTCAGGAAGAGATCACTTAAGTCCTCAGGAAGAGATCACTTAAGTCCTCAGGAAGAGATCACTTAAGTCCTCAGGAAGAGATCACTTAAGTCCTCCGTAGATAATGATTTTCTAATGAGACTTACTGCAGTCAGTTTAAAATACAGATATTACAACAACAAAATACACAACAAATTACAAATAGACATTACACACTCATCCTATCCAGATATTATAATGTATGTCACATGATGTTATGTGAACACACATCCCTCTTTCTTGATTGGCTGTAGTGAGTTTTTGAACAGAAATAAACCATTTGGTAATTACTGCCAAAAACTAAATACAATATCTGATTTTAAATGAATACAAATGTGTTAGCTAACACCTTAAACTTTGATGAGTCAATGTAATGATGAGAGAAAATAATTATCATCATCATCATCATCATCATTATCATCATCACCATCATCAATGGACAACAATTAACATCCATCACATTCCATTCTCTTTAAGAATCCAAATATCACCAGAATGATGACGTAATGATAACAAAATCGACACTTATATCTATATTTCCATCTTGAAGTGTCAGTGTTTGTGTTTAGTCTGGATCACTCGTATCCAGAATATTACCAGCACTGTTGTATCAACAAGGAATCCAGAGCTATACAGTGACACATCTCCATTAAATCATCAAACACAGACACCGAGACACTCATATATACAATCAAATACAGAACTTTGTATTAAACTAATTAATTACAATATTAAAGAGACTTTATATCAATAAACTATTAGTAAGTTTACATATCATGTTTTCAGAACAATAAGCTACATTTGTTTACAAGTTCTCATCCACATATTAGCTGCCACTCTCTCTAACCTCAAAGTTGTAACTCATGTATAAATCATTTGAACAATTATACCAACTAATTATAATTAATTTAATAATAACATTTAACAGCTATGGTGATTGACTGATGACATCAGTTTGGTGTTAACAACATGTTTAACAGTTTCTATCTGACTCATACCTACATTTGTAGGATACTACTCTATGGAATCATGCCTCATCCATATGTCAACAAACCACTTACTCACTGACTCATTTTCTCCTAGGTATCATACAGACATCTGAACATGGCATTTGATGATTTCTGTTAGTCATCCAGATTGATGGTAAAAATTTATCTGGATGGGAAATATTTAGTTACCAGTAGCCTAAGTGGAAATATATTCTTTACACACACCCACTCTCTCTCTTTATATATATATATATATATATATATATATATATATATATATATATGTTCTAGTACATAACAATTTATTTCAGCATACATTATATTTATGGAGATATGGGATTTAAAGGATGCTCTGAGCCAGTGCCACCACACACACACATACACACACACACACACACACACATATATATATATATATATATATATATATATAGAGAGAGAGAGAGAGAGAGAAAGATTTAAAAAAATTTAAACACCTAATTATTGACAAAACATTTTTCAGGTGAGGAGACCTGGATATCTAGATAGCAAGTACACTATCAGGATCAGTATAGTTTGATTCTGTAAATCTGTGAGTATTTTGTACAAAGTTTTATTTATAGCTATTAGTTGATATCACTCCAGGTGTGTATAATCTAATATTAATATAACTGATTGATTACGAAATCAATGTAAGGCTCAGCTAACTTGTAAACAGACCAAAGTTCACTCAAAGACAAGATGGATTTAAACCCAGGACCTCTGGCATATTACATCATCACTGTTTCCACTGAACTATCATATGTCTTACAGAAATAAATAAAAGGGATCTAAAATAAAGAACAACGTGACAACATCTAGATACTGACAGTGATACTGACAGTGATACTGACAGTGATACTGACAGAGATACTGACAGTGATACTGACAGTGATACTGACAGTGATACTGACAGTGATACTGACAGTGATACTGACAGTGATACTGACAGTGATACTGACAGTGATACTGACAGTGATACTGACAGTGATACTGACAGAGATACTGACAGTGATACTGACAGAGATACTGACAGAGATACTGACAGTGATACTGACAGTGATACTGACAGTGATACTGACAGTGATACTGACAGTGATACTGACAGTGATACTGACAGAGATACTGACAGTGATACTGACAGTGATACTGACAGAGATACTGACAGAGATACTGACAGAGATACTGACAGTGATACTGACAGTGATACTGACAGTGATACTGACAAGAGGAATAATTAAAATACGAGATATATATTTTCTGGCTCCTAATTATCACAGAATTAGCACAAACAAACAAACAAACACACACAAACAAACACACCAATAAGACCAGTCATTCAACAGGTAAACTAATCCAACAATCACACACAAAGTAGATGGTACAAATTTAAAGAATCATGACCTTCCCCCCTCCCCCTAATTGTGTTTATTTATGATATAACGGAGTTTAATCAATCACAAAACAATGTCTAATTTAAATACAATGATCACCTGTCTCACTCACTCTACACTCGACGCACACCGCCCCCCCCCCCCCAAGCGATACAAAAGAACATATCATTGAGTCACAATAAGTTGACCACTCTATACCCTGACGACTCTAAACTAACATGTTGAGTATCCCAGAATTATGTAAAGATGTATTTATTTTGACCTGACCTATAAAGTGTGTGATGTAAGGTAGCCTAGAACCCTGTATACTTATATCAAGATAAATGTAACAGACAGTTATAACTGGATGATAACATATCTAACTATAATTACTATGTCAATCTCTATAATCAACCAGAAAGACCACATTAACAAAGACCACATTAACAAAGACCACATTAACAAAGAAGAGAAAATATCATACCTGACTGGATGCTCATCTGATATCATTAATACTGGATCATCATAAACAAGTCTATAATACAAGCTATCTAACAAATCTAATATTTATAACATTAATTAGAATAATTCAAAAACCATCAAAGGATTTCATTAAAACTTTAATTATTATAAAGTAATATTCATCTGTTTTATTTTTATGTTACTCTTCAATACAAACATAAATACAACTTCAACATACTCCTGTCAGTAGCAAATATACACAGATAAATATACCAACAAATATAAATATATCAAAGGTCTCGACATTTGATATATACGATAAAGACAATTATCAAACAATCATTAGTTTGTTATGAGGATCAACAAGATTCTGATCAGAAATTGTCTTTACTTGATACATCTTCAACGTGTTAGAGGATGCATAACAAGAAAGACTCCATTATCCATACATCTCAAATTAACCTGATCTGTGATTAGTTACGTTTATGAACTAAAAGTTCTTGTATATTCTGAAATGTGAAAGACAGTCACCCCTACATTAGTACAAATTATATACAATTATAATAGATTTGTTCATTCTTAATTGTGATAACTAGAAGTAAAAGGTAATTATTATATAAGATTATCAATAATCACTGTCTTTGTATTTGTCTTAATTGTTCTGTCTAGATTCTCTATATTGAACTTTAATAATATCTGAGAAAATAAACTGGAAGATAAACAGATTTATTAAGTGACCATTCATCCAGTCAATAAGAAAATGTATATTCTTGTTAAGTTCAACTGTTCAGTAATACCAGAATCATATTGTAAATATGTCATATTTACTGTCTGCCCAATCATTAACCAATCACAAGGTCAACTGCCAAAAACTTATACCAGAAAAGAGATCAAGTTATCCAGACAATCGCAACTCATACCAGACAAACGATCAAGTTATTCAGACGATCATAACTCATACCAGACAAACGATCAAGTTATTCAGACGATCAAGTTATTCAGACGATCATAACTCATACCAGACAAACGATCAAGTTATTCAGACGATCAAGTTATTCAGACGATCATAACTCATACCAGACAAACGATTAAGTTATCCAAATAGTCACATGTTGTAACAGATATTAAATTATTCAGAGACTAATAATGAACTGAAGTCAGAATGATTACAGACTTCGACAACTAAAATACAGGAGGATAAAGAGAGTCTAACGTGGTCAAGGTGAAGTTGACAGAAGGTCATCGTGATACAGTGGTAAGAGAGAGAATTAATCTCAGGGAAAATAAAACGCAGACAGAAAATATGTGAAAATAAGATGTCAACTATTGTTGAAGATGAGACTGACAGACAGACAGATAATTATATTGTTGTTACCGTATATAATCGCGTATAAGTCGACCCGACAGATAAGTCGAGTTCAATTTTTGACCCTGTAATTCTTTCCTCAGGCATATGCTCGCCATATATAAGTCTCGTAAAAGACACAGATAAAACAGTACGGAGAGGATACACAGACACTAAGATAACTAACATAACAACAACAATCACACATCATATAATACACATTACACACAAAATATGATAAACAACTTGTGTATAACTAACTATAAGATAAAGATCAGATACTTGAAAATAAACTGATAATAGACAATACTGGATATAGAGGTCAGTAATCTAAATGTGTTTTGTTTATATTAGGTTCATGTTGACTAACAAATACACTTATCAGCTACAACTGTCAACACAAAATACTTGTTATTGTTATGATATATGGTTTAGTTAACTACAGGACATCAAACTTAATGTAACCCTTTGTTAATTTACTAGGTAACATCAGTAAAGTCAACAATCAGATGTTAAACACTTCTACGTCATTTGAGTAAACAATAACATTATGTCATCTGTAAGTTATGACTTGTTTATATCACGAAGTAAACAACACTTATCTACCTATCATTCACCTATCTCCAGTATAATATCTGTTATTTTAATGATAATATCAACAAAACCCATGTAAGTGACGCGCAGTATCCTAACGGGCTGAGACCAAAGATTATAGGAAAGAAAGATACGGGAAAAAGGGAATCTCCTCCCTGAAGAGTACAAACTTCCAGATCATCACCTAGTAGCATTTATTATAAGAAAATCAACATTTATACCAGACATCATCACCCCACTTCTACTGAAAGATTCCTACAAACACCATCATCAATAATAAAGATAGATCAGAAGACAACAGACAGGAGTCTCTACCCCAAATATCAACAACGAAACAGGAATAAAAATAATGGAAAGAAAGAACTACGCCATATGTATTAATTTTGCAATAATAATAATACATGTTAAATGTCTCAAATAATATATTTATGATTATTATCTCCAATAATAGCAGTAAATGCTACAATTCTCAGATTTTAGTGTACATTGAAGATGTTAAAATCAACGTTTAATATATAATTGCAATCTATATCAGTATTGATCACATAGCTGTAATTCATATTTTTTAAAGTGTGAAGACCACAAAGAACTTTTGGAGACTCTACTCAGAGTTAAGTGACAGGTGTGTTCAGTAGGGATGGGCCGAGTGGGGGTGTTTTTTACACCTGAATGACAGAGAGCCTGGCTTAAAACCCAGAAGCTTTAAGAACTGGTAAAAAACTACATTGAGAACTTTTGACTGTTATGTGTTAAGTTGGATGGTTTAGCATTCCTACCAGTTGATGAGGTTTTTGAGCATATGACGCACCTGAAGAACAAATTGTACCACCAGCAGCCATGGATCTTCTCTCCTACTTCAACAAGATGTACGTCAGTGGGAATATTATTCAAAATGACTGACTCCCAGAATTAAGGGAACACCAAGCTTCGGACTCACTTCACCATCACCAGCTCTGATACCCGCCTTACACCATACTCCCCCCACAAACCCATAGTTACTTTACACATATTACCTCATGGAGATTTTATTACTTGATCTGACTGGTATAAGACATTACTATTATATACTACAAGGTGTGTGTGTGTGTGTATATATATATATATATATATATATATATATATATAAATCAATAATTCTCCCACATTTCTCCCAACAATCTTTGTATAAAATATTTATCACACCAAGTCTCTGATATCTTAATATATTTATCTTGCCCCGTTATTTACTACAATTTTAAACTATCTTTGTTAGACCAAAGACATGTCATGAAACCTAAATTGTATAAAAGAATACTGTGTGTGTGGGGGGGGGGTGTGGCCTGTATCATGCCTCAAGCCACACATATTTAAACCTGCCCTTGTCCATATCATTAGCTTTCATCAAATTATAATCGGTTCAGATACAATTAACTTGGGGGAGAGATTAAAGTAGACAATTACTTGTACTACATGAGCACCTGGGTTGTAAAAAGTTTTAAAAAATGTTGTTTTATGGCCACTTTTGTGCACAAGGTAGGCTAGATGGGCTGAACGACCTCCAAAGTTAATGAGGTAAAATGAAAGATGAAGCACCCATCTGATATAGCCCGGCCGGGTTTCGAACCCAGATGTTACAGATCTGTGGCCAACTGCACTAACAGTTAGGCCACGGAGCCCCCCTGCCCGTTGTATAAAAAGATCTCTGCACAATATTATCAAGGAGTCAACACAAATTGCAGCATTATTTATCCCGGAATGTACACGTGGGAGGAGGAGGGATGAGGATTGTCAACAATGTCAAAAGCTTTTTTCTAGACAGTTACTACAGTCTACTCTTATAATAATCAACAGATATAATTAACACATCTCTGACATTAAATTTCCCGATATTGTTAGGTGTAAATTGAATAGAAGAAAACCATTAATACAAGAACAAAGAGTAAACAGATAATATACTTACAGGTAGCCATATCATATAGCGTCCAGCCAAGAAATACCCACTTATAGTACCTCGTTTAGCTTGAATTAGTGACTGAAATGATAATAATTTAACATTCAACAATGGATGAACCAATTTAAGGACAATTGTTTAAATATTTCCAGAGGTTCAAGAACATTAACTATTATAAATACTCATTATTCAATATCAAATGTAATTATGTTTTATATGTAGTTTGAATGTAGACAGATTTTTGACTGACTTATGAACTCTATTATTTTAGTTATTCTATGATACTATAGATTTATTATAATCTAAATTATTAAAATAAGATTATTTTTTTATTAGTGTACTGAATCAATTCTAGCTCAGACAATTCATTATTTTGAGATAATTATTTCTGGAAAGTGACGCAGAAACAGACAATTAGGTTTCATCTCGATTATCTTCTGTACTATCTAGTCAGACAATAAATAATTAGTCTTATTGTATGAGATAAATGTTGTTTAACAAGATTCAGTCAGACACCTGGCATCACATATCATCTTATTTATAAGAATAATAAAACAGACAGTTAAGACGTACCACGCTGCACGAATTTAAATACACAGCATCAACTTTACCATCTAAAACCTTCCATTTATGTATTTGTTCATCATAAACTTTCATCAGTAACAGTTCACACTCAGATGCTATTATCATATCAATCACTTAACACCCCCCCCCCACCAAAAAAAAAGACCCATAAAAATTGTTATTACAATTAATAGTACCCACAAAATTAGACAAAAGGTTTTACAATTAAAAATTATAATTATCCTATCACAATAAATGTAACATTCTAATTTATCTTTGAATAAACAACAATTAAGGTTTACTGCATGACTATTTAATAACATAAGGATATTAATAAGTTGATATCACAACATTTTACTGATAAAAAATCTAAAAGACTTTATATAATTGAGGGATGACACTTTACTTCCAATGAGAATGACAGCAGTTAGTATCATTAAGACAAAAGTGAAGGTGACTTCAATAGCTCTCAAATAAAAGAATCAGGATCTCTAAAGCCTGGTCCCAATAAATATATCTCTATTGTTACAAATACACAGAGATATATTTCTCTATCAAACATGTACATTTATAGAGATCGAATATTGATTTGTTTGTAATGTGAACAGTTCACATTACACGTAGATATAGATGAATGAAGGTACACATAAATAGACCTTCATTTAAATGAACTTAAATAACAAAACTCAAATATTAAGATAACATAATTCAATATCAAGACACCTGTTATAGAATTCTAGGCAGCAATTTCTATTTATTTATTTGCGCGTTCCTTCACACACAAAAGACGGAAGTCTATTTTGCTGCTACATCTAGAGGGTTTATTTCCACTATACAAAAGATCTACCTGGTAACATTCATCAATATATCTAGATGTGAGAGACACTGCTTCATTCACTGTTTATTCATTGTCTCCAATGAGTTTGTTTTGTTGTTCCGGGATAATCCCCAGGCTGTCCCTTAAATCAGCACAGCCTCTATGTTGGAGTGATTGAGAAACATCCTCCCCCACCACTCACAGGGGAGCAGTAATCTCCCAGGAGTCAATCACTATTGACTTATACAGCCATTCCCTGACCAGAGACCCAACATCATACTTACGGCCAGGCATCAGTTATCTTATCCTATCAGTACTTAATTGATAACTCTAAAGATAACTTGTTTCTAATTGACTTAGTATTAACTTTTCATATCAGTACATGCCCACTTATATAAATCTAACCCTATGTCGTATGTCACTGTTTTATCAGTTATTAATTATTCCCAGCAATCTGACACTATCATTTTAAGTCTGTTTTTCCATCAAAGTCAAATTTATTAGTTATTTCTAAATAATATGATGCCTGCCACTTGCTGTATCATGCTGCATAATTTTCTGGGAACTGTGTGAAGACTACCTATCAACGGTTCACTAAACACTAATGGCTTGGTAATAGCTGAGGTTTACAAACTGAGCAAATCGGTATACTTTACACTATGTGATGTTATGGAGAACTGTAATGCATACAAATGTAATGTGAGAATATTACAAATTAATACTTTTTCTATCTTTCAGCATCCTTAAATGGATCAATTGTTGAATTTATATTTGTTCATAAGAACATCACAAATTTTGAGAAAGTAAAATAATTATAGTACTAGCAATATTTCATCTTGTTATTTACTGATAACTTGTTGATGTAAGAACAGCTGACATATATAATAGATCCCTTCCAGTCTAGAGTCTCTAGATAAAGTGTTGTGACTCTCTAAAGGGGCTATAAACGTGCTACTTCTATCAGAGCTAAGCATATGTCACAATGATGGTGCCAGATAATCAACTAATAACAAGGTACTTAATGATAAACAAAAATTAAAACTTTGAGCATCTAATAATAATTATCAGATTAGTAAAATAGAGAATTATAATAATCCTAGTTAACTATCATTGTAAATTATCAAACAGTGGATTAACATTGATTATATGACTTAAACCAAAGGACCATATCTCTACCAACTGTTATCAGAGAGATTATTATAATTTATATCATATAGTACAGTACATTAACACAGTACCAACTGATTTCATGTTGTTATCAACTGGTCCTAACAGCTGGTATTACTGATGCCAAAGACAAGACAATCCCCTCAAGAGTTAGTTGATCTAACAAAAGTTTTTGACAAAACATGTGTTAGAAATAATTTATTATCCAACTGATACTGTAGATGGGTTACACTATACAACCTGTTATTTAGTAACACGTTGGCAGCCATATATTGATTTGAACAAGTGTTTTGTTACCTAATCCTGGATAAGATGAAACTCTGGATGAGATACCTAAGTACTTCAGGAGGAAGAAAGTGTACTGCAGCTGTCCCACCAACCAAGCAGTTATTTCAATAAATATCATTTTTAATAGTGCGCACACACACACACACACAGAGCAAATAACAGCAAATGAGTGACTGGAGTGTTGAAGTATTAAAATAAAATACGTGAACAGCGACTGCAAGCTATACATGAAAGTTTTAATTTACAGTAAGTTATGTGCACACAGCAGGCTAAATAAGCCTAGTATTCATCAATGATCATGAAATGAAACACCCTTTTATTTTTGATAATGTAATATGTATATATAGTTCATATAGATCTGATTGTAATTGTTAGTATGACATTAACATTATATTATGATAATAATATAACATTCAAAATGATAATGGTAATTTACCTGTAATAACACATTCTTTATATATATATATATATATATATATATATATATAATATATAGATTCACATCATGTTTAAAACATACATGTTCAAAAGTGGGATATGCATTAATTTTATTTAGCCTAAAAGCCTATTTGACTTTCACAATGTCATGTATTTCTGTAAGTGACTCAGGTGAGTCAGTTGAAGGTTGAAAGAGTTCTATGAAATTTATACTGAGACCTAAACTGAATATTTTACCCAAACAGGGGACATCTGTCTAAATGAATTTAACTTTATCAAATGAACTATAGACTAATGTGTGTAACAAAAATTACTATCTATAAACAACATCAGACATAATTAAT
This sequence comes from Paralvinella palmiformis, assembly GCA_025642065.1. Taxonomy (NCBI): domain Eukaryota; kingdom Metazoa; phylum Annelida; class Polychaeta; order Terebellida; family Alvinellidae; genus Paralvinella; species Paralvinella palmiformis. Next base: position 9,626 of record JAODUP010000974.1, on the reverse strand, counting down.
AAATATGTCAATCTTCTCACATTAACTCTCTGTTATACCCATCTCGGTAAGACATTTAAATGGATAATCATCAGATATTATACCAAGTAGAGATGGTGAATAAGTATTATTCTCTCAATCAATGTGTGTACAAACAGCAATAAATAATGATCACAATGAATCTATATATTGTGTGTATGATGCTATATTAGTATGGTATTATACATATTGATGTTTAGCCATATTATAGAAAATTATCAAAATATTAAATGAACAGAAAAACTAGAATTTCTCATTTTGGTAATACATTTTTACTTAATAAATCTAATCTGACACAATTGGCTCGTTTCTCAAACATCAATACCATAGCATATATTGCTTCTTGTTAACACACACACAATCTAACTTCATTCCAATACATCCATACAACTAATTAGCATGACTCTCAAACAACAATCCATACAAATATTTCCAACACAGCCAGACTAGAAGCTTAAGTTATTTCTAATAAACTAGATGTGTTAGAGATACATTTTCTTAAAGTTAGAATCAATAAAACCAAACATCTTTTGTAACACAAAGTTTGAGTATGATAAGTTACCAACAAGACCTGGTCTCAATTATGTTAATTAACTGTAGTTTGCATTGTTCTGGTGAAATCCCAAATAGCAGATGTCTAATTGCAACTCATAATGTCCTGGCTAATAGTTTAAAATTGTTCTTAATACATTTTAATATTCAGCTAAAGATTTCACGCACGCACGCACGCGTCCGTGCACGCACGCACGGGGTGGGAGAGCACCCCTTTAACTTAGTTTAGATTCCCCCCTTGTTTGGTTACCCTTTGCACTAGACCCTTCAAATGATGACTGATATTACGTGTCAATAATTAATTAAGTATCAAATAATTACAATATTACAAACAAATATTCCATTTTCAGATTCCATAAATTTCCGGGTCATCATAACCATTATGACCAAATATGGAAGATTATTAAACTTAAAGGTGTAACACCGACTATGTTATAACGATGTATTGTCGGTGATATATAATACACATATCACAAAAGACGATCTAAGACAATTATTAGATTATTCCTATAAGATGAAGCCATTAAAGACAACGTAATTCTATGCCCTTCTTCTTCGGCTCCCTTCAAGAAACCTAGGCGCTTACAGATTCTGGAAAATTCCCGTGGAAAATTCCCGTCATATGGTCAACAATTTACAAAGCACAACTCACGTAAATGCCGACGGCGATACACGAGGCAAAGTAGAACGCAATGGCAACAAAATCCCAAGTTGTCAACTTCCCTTCGCCCATATTCGGAGATGAGAACAGATCAGACAACTCTAAACATCGATCACTCCACGCATGGATACTGACTTAGTAATATTAAGCTGGCCCGCTAAAATCTGACGAACGTAGCCGAATGATGCTCGGCACCAGCCGATGATTGACGAAAGATTACTGGAAACGCGGAGTGGTTAGGATCGGCTCGAGTTACCTGGCTTGGGTTTTGTCAATGGAATCAGGTGGCCTGGGGATTGTTTACGTTTTTTGATTGATCAGAGGGAATTAAGATTTATGAAATTTACTGAAATATGAACACACACACACTCTCTCTCTCTCTCTCTCTCTCTCTCGGTAATGATAAGATTAAAATAAATACGTTATTAAACATGATAACGTAAAATATAACATTGAGAGTAATTACAAGCATAGGCATAGATTATAGGGGATAAAATGATACATCTGTTTAATATTAGTGTAAATTGATCGCGCGCACGCACGCACGCATAACACACACACACACACACACAGCAAGAGAGAGAGAGAGAGAGACATCTAGCTCAACCAACAGACTGGTAAACTTTGTCAGAATCACTGCCGGGTGGGATGGCATTTATGTTTGACTGCGACATCCATACACACGACCCCTATTAATTCATACAATGCTGCTTGGTGGATTTATACTCCTGGAGTCGTTTGTTACTCCGGCAGGCATCTCCATGGGTATTAAGCTGCGGACAGAGTTTTTTCCCATATTATGAGTAATTAGATTACACTGATATAGGAAATTTGTTAAATGTATAGCTATTATAATCCCGACGTGTCATTCGCAGTATCGGAGATCTGCCTGAAATCCGCTGTTCTCGACCATGGGTCAAATAGATCAAGTGGATAGGCGCTTTAATTTAGATCCCACCACAGCTAACTGCATATACTTAGGGACGCTAAATTAAGCGTGAATGAACGTTCCTTAGTGATGAACGGAAACGTATGAGGATTAGCTGTTAGGTTCGAGTAAATCGTAGTATTTACTCAGGTTTGAGACAATATTTCGTTCTAGTACAGTAATAATCCATTGTGCGGTATTGCTACTTTGTTTTTATTTTAGTTTAATCGCTTTAGTGAGTCCATACTGTGTTAGTGTACATTCTCTTTGTTATGGACAAACTGTAATGTTTGTTAACACGCTGAGGCTATATATAGGGCTTGAATTTTCACTTAGGTTAGAGAAGAACTTCGACGCCAGACCAGTCGGACGTGTATTGATACACGGTTCATATAGGTAGGATTTATTCAGCTATTCGAACCCAGAATAAAGCTGAGGTCAGCATCTGAGGTGTCGAAATGCTTTATATACAGGTTTCTTTTGGACCACAGAAAATTACTGTTGAATGTAAACTGTGGTGTCAAAATAGTTATGATATGTATGTAGCAAGTCACCATTGAACCACACGCACGTGTTGTTTGTTGCGAGCTGTGGTATCAAATGGTATGTTTTTACGTGCTTCCGCTTTTTGTACGTAGCCTGCATGTAGCCGCTTTCCTGTGGGCGTGACATATTTGTCGCGTACGAAAAGCGAATTAGCTGGTTCCCACAGGCTGATGAGTAGACCAGACACATGCTTAGGTATACGCACACATCTATCAATATGTGGAGGTATGGAACATTTTATTTTTAGATTAATGTATGTATAGTTGTATTTAGATTTATGTAGGTAGGTTTCGAAGGATGTTTAGATATGTTGATGCTCTGTGCCTGTTGCCTCTTACTATGTACCCTAAAACAAACACACACACACACACACACACATTAAATTACAGATCGTACAGTCTAATACGGAGAATGCTAAAGTCGAATAATTTTATTTTATAATCAAGACAATATTAAAGGAACCCGAACAATAATACAATTATTAACATTTAGATTTCTTTATTAATATAGACTTATATATAATATTTATATCATATATTAAAACGATAAACAAGTCCAGTAATTTATTTTAATTACCAGATTGTATTTACTGCTGTGAATGTTGTTATTTGTGCGCTGCTAAAGTTCGAATCATTACGTGGGTACCCCCCCCCCCACCACCAAGTAAACCTATCAACCGATATGTAACTAGATCGAAAACATGTTTTATGTTGAACTTCAGAAGAAGAATGAACAACATAAATTAATTAAGATCACATTTTGGCTGATATTAATAGTAAACATCATGGTGAAGCATTGTTTACTTATTGGAGCGTAACTATTGCATCATAATGTTAACACGCACACACACGTGTGTGTGTGTGTGTGTATGTGTCCGTGTGTGATAGACTGTATATACTTCGATATACTCCGTTCGGAATCAAAACTCGTTTCCAGATGAGTGAAAGATCTGAAAGTACAGCTAAGACACGGTTTCGAACCTTAAGCAGAAGTTTTGCAACTCACAATTCTATCCACTGCGTTATTGGAAAACGTTTTATTCTGATATCAAATTTGTATTACACATTTGAGAGAAACTGATATTTGTTTATTAATAATAGTCTATTAAATAAACTTATTACATATATTGATACATACCTACTAGTAATACACTAGTTTATGTTACATTCGGGATATGCTACCAGGTGATGCACTATATGTCTCAGCATGATAGTTTGTTTGCAACACCCTGATGAATCATCCAGATGCTGTATTCCCTATTCGTTATTGTAACATACCAGTCTATTTTCATGCGACGTGCACACACACACACACACACACACACACACACACCGTTAGGGGACCTATATAGTTAATAAGATGACATCACTATTTCAATTAATCACTAAATTGTATCAAAAGTCGTTAAAGTAATTTAAGACTTTGACATTCAACGTTTGTCATTTGAATCAAATGCTCTAACTCGTACATTACTAAAGCTAACTGTGTTAGATTACATAACTCTCATAACTATGAGTAGGTAGATGTATTTGAACTATTACTGCTGATGTTGTTGTTGATGCTGTTGTTGCTGTTGCTGCTGTTGTTGCTGTTGCTTCTACAAGACAATGGACCCAGTCTATGGAAGCGCGTTACATGGGTTTTTTCTATCTCACTTGTGGGGTAGAAGATTTGATCTTAAGATTTGTACCCAATACCAAATAGACTAGTACGTGCCAGTTTATTCTCAGTATTTAATAAACATTCAACAGTTTATACTAAAACAATTATATAGACGCTACTAAAATTACAAATTAATTGTTACAGCATATTGTCAGCCTTTTCAATAGCACCCAACATCCGACGCTGTACGTCGTCTATTTTACAGTTCCTTCGTCACCTTTTTATCGGCAGAAAATTGGTCACCTACTTTGGTTTTGGGGACAAAGTGGCCTAGAAAGGACCAAATATTACATTTTTCCCAACTTTTCCCCTCCACCACTTCTACTGTGTTAGTGTGACTGCCACTACCCCACGGCCAGCCCTTCACAACCCCAGCCTCCCCACATCCATACCTCCCTCCAGCAATGCAGCGACCACCCCAGGTGACCCGCTGCCTACTTCTTGTAAGGGGTCGTCTACTCTATTCTCTACCGAAAAGGCTAACTGTAATTTATATTAATACATAAGTCAACAAGACAATCACAAAAAAACTACGACCTCTAGTAATATACTAGATATGAAAATTATTTTATTAGTTGTATCACGAAGAACGATTATCCTAAAAAAAATATACGTTGAACTTTCTATGTCCTCTGACTAATCATAATGTTGTTGAGACTGATAAAATAAAATATGTTGTATATTATATGTAATTCGCAAAATAAATATTAGTAATTAGTGTACACAAGAAATTTCTTCTCAGATCGATTAAATCTATATTATGATCTAAGCTGTCTTATCTTTTCAAGCATATTTCATATATACCATATTTCATATATACCATATTTCATATATACCATATTTCATATATACCATATTTCATATATACCATATTTCATATATACCATATTTCATATATACCATATTTCATATATACCATATTTCATATATACCATATTTCATATATACCATATTTCAGGAGCTTGATAAATAAATAATATTGATAAAAATTATGTGTTTATATTTTGTGTGTAAAGCCAATGACGATGTCTTATTTTGTACCAATAATTATTTCTATTTAAAGTGAACTTAATGAATGAATGAATGAATGAATGAATGAATGAATGAATGAATGAATGAATGAATGAATGAATGAATGAATGAATGAATGAATGAATGAATGAATGAATGAATGCATTATTTTTGAAAGTTGAAAAGTAAATATGTCGTTGATATGAAAATATTTTAGCTTCTAAAAACACAGATTTGTTTTTGTATTTTAGCTTCACTTCGAGACTATAGCTTTACAGTAAGGTAACATATATGAAATATGGATATATTAAGCTGTTGTATAGTGTTCTCATATTTCTAATATATTTAAATGATTTTATTGAGATCATATAGTCCACTTGATATTTTTGATATATAACTATGTGATCATGTCTATTAAAGTCTTTTGGTAGCCCAAGAAATTTGACACATTAACTCGATTAATAATTGTATTGTCTAAGTTCAGTTCATATATGTCTAATTTAACATTCTTAGTTTTTGAATAAGTACATGATATGTTTTGCGTAAATTTACTAATAATGTATTTAACTAAAACCATTCAGCTAGTGAATTAATATCTTAGCGTAATAAGTTTGTATATTTGTTGTTTATCTGCAACACACACACACACACACACACACACACACACACACACACACACACATATATATATTCTGGTAGATAATTTGTGTAAATAACAAAAAGTAGTGGTCCCGATACAGATCCCCGAGATACATTGCATGTTATTGTTACAAATTTACTTATATCTTTTATTACACCCTGTACCTGGTTCATTTGTAGCCCATAATTTTGAGACGCCCTGTTTTTGTATGGGTCAGCTTGATTTATGTCATGATCAGGTGTACACAGAGCTGTATTAGCTGGCTGGGGTCTAATGTGTGACCACGTGGTCCTGTAGAAATCAGAGGGAGAGGTTGTCTCCAAGCTTGAAAGATCTGCGAAATTGTCATCGAGTTATTTGAAATTAATATCTATGCTTTTATGAAACATTTGTGTAGGATAGAAATTCCAATGTTATTAACATCTGTAGTCATCAATTAACATCTATAAAGAGCCATAGACGTTAAGACATCCGTAAACATCTGTAGACAGTCAGTAAGCAGCCCGTGGACGTTATAATGATCCTGGTTATATTGCCACAAGTTTATGTTGTTGGATCAACAGCTGGAATTGAACACTACCCATATATATATATATATATATATAAAATCGTCACATTTATCAAGTCACCGCATTACATCAACAACATATTGTCAGAACTGGACTTTGTACCTTGGGGAACTCATTAGTGTCAGAACTGAACTTTTTATTTAGGGGTATTAATTATTGTCAAAACTGGTCTTGGAATTCATTATTGTGTTGCGGTTTGGGAATTATTGTGTGAATTTATAATTTTATGTTTAGTTAAATTACCAGAAAACTCATTAAATACTATTATCATTTTCTTTATTGTCTCGGATGTTTTTATTGTGAATGATTGTATGATACTGACCCACCAACAGTTATCATGCTATAGTTTTCAACATACTCGTACTTTCTCTGGAGATCGCCAGGTGGCGACCACGGGTGGGGAAAGGTGTAAAGGATTTTTTTATTCAAATATCTATATGGAGCAAATTCCTAACCTCTGCTAGGTAGCGGTATTATTTTGTTCCGTTTCTGGATTCTTATAGACAGTCCTATTTCTTTCCCAAAGCATATGTTCACCCCACTTCCCGTAGTATATGTTTACCCCACATCCCGTAGTATAAGTTCACCCACATCCCATAGTATATGTTCTCCCCACATCTAGTAGTATGTGTTCTCCCCACATCCGTAGTATATGTTCTCCCCATATCCCGTTGTTTATGTTCTCCTCACATCACTTACTATACGTTCTCCCCACATCCCGTAGTATATATTTTCCCCACATCCGGTAGCATATGTTCACTTGGCTAATGGTCGTTGAACTATTCTCTGTTCACCTTAAATTATTTATTGAACGATAAATGAACAATACATATAAATATCTATTGGCTCAAGCGACAGCTTAATGTCGCCAAATAAATAAATATGTAATTTTGCCAACTTTATAAAGATAATATGTAATAATATTGTATTAAATACTTGATTAAATACTCTAGTTTTTCAGACTTTACAATAAAAATAGTAAATATTACAGGTAACATTCTCTTTTTTATAAGAGGATATATGGAACATATTATAGTAGTAGTAGTATTTATTTCCTATTTCAATATTAAATAATAATAATACATATTACTAAATATATTACTAGTAAAGTTTATAATATGACGTCACTTTTTATTGACAATTTTCAGCGACATAAATAATTCCACAAAAGTCATTATAATTAACGATTTATTTGAGCGCTTTACGCTTATTTATTTAAAACAGTCACTATAAATAATATAAACTTTGAAAAAGAAATTCAACAATTCGAAGTATTATTATAAATCATCATTTTAAAACTTTGTAGTGCTAGATCATGGTAGACGTGTTAATGATCATAACGTGAACTATTATAATGTTAACCATCATAACGTACAACCTGCTGACTCCCAGTATGACCATAGCCTAAATACAGTAAAAGTTGGTTATGACGAAATTCAAGGGGAATGGGATTTCATTTCGTTATAATGGTTATTCGAATTATTCCAGTTTTCAGATCTAAGTGTCATGTATATTTAGTTACCGACGCATGAGCGATAATTGGTGAAAATCCCCCTTTTTATTACGTGTATTGTCTGCATGGTCTTTTGCCACGAATGGAAGACACGGAGCCAATGTGTTCCCCATTGGCGCGCAATTTCCGTGACTTTTTGTGTTCAATTCAATTATGTTTTTCCCTCAAGGCATCCAGTTATTCAACCACGTTGAGGGTGTGCTACATGGAACACCAAATTCTTTAGCAATTTGAGTCTTAGATTTCACTTCACTTCGTCAAGAGGTTGCAACTTTAATTGTGTCAATAGACACTGGTTTATGTTTGCTAGTTATTGCGATATTTGATTATTGTGTTTGTGTTTTGTTGGTCGGGGAGAATCCCCAGGCTGTCGCTTATTGGGAACAACCTCTATGTTAGGAGTGGTTGAGAAACCTCCTTTTTATTGATTTAATGTTATGGGCCCGAAAAATCACTTCGATTTAGCAAGTTTTCGTTGTATAAATTTCGTTTATATCTCAGTTTCTTTACTATGGAAGTGAAGGGATGCGGTCTATTGCCCCCAGATCCTTTTGGTGATTGTGAGTATAAATTAAACAAAATAAAATCGAAATATCTGTGACTTTTTTGGGGTAACTACTCTCTTTATTCGTTGTCTGTCATGAACCATTACAATTATGATGATCCTTTGATCAGAAAGATGAATGGGAACATACCTGAGTGTAATAACATAAGGGGAGATTCTTAGTTCCAGTCAGTGTGTCCTTGATTACAATTGATATATGCACAATTAAACATTAATTATATTGCATCTATATATTGCATTAAAATGATCTTGTCAAAGGACATTTACAAATTTATGTATTATCATTATTAATTTTAGTCAATCATATACCTATTTATTTGTCTTTATATTTTTTATGAACCATTACAAATTAAAAAAATAACACAACAAAATAACTTTATTGTACATTAATCAAAATTTCAATTGTTTAATTGTGTTTTGGGGGAGTATCCCCAGGCTGTCGTTTGTTTGGCACAGCCTCTATGGTGGAGTTCTTCTCCGTAGAGTGTCTCTGTCTGAAAATAGATTTGTAAAGTTCCGGTCCAGAACGTATCGGTGCCGAACCTTTACAAAAGGGAATTGTTATGTGTGGAGTGGCTGTAACTTTGTATATTATGATGGCTCCTTTTTCTGTGTCAGTTAGGTTGTGTTGTGTAGGTGTTAGTGGTTGTTTAAGAGGTTGTCGACAGGGTGGGAAGGCGGGACAGTTGATTAGATAGTGGACAGGGTCAAAGTTTTGATTACAATGTAAACAGATGATTTCAATTTTAGAAATCAAACTTTTTAAAGACCAAGGGGGAAAGGTCCAGGCGAGTAATTAACCAAGCGCGTAAAGACCGAGGGGCAAAAGACCTACACCCTGAACATGGATGTTTGACTGGACCAGCTAACCACTTAGAGTTAAGCTGATATTTCGTTATGTCGTAGTAATGTATAACCAATTTTTACTGTATATTATATAAATAAAAGCGAATGTTTGTTT
>JAODUP010000973.1:125000-135283 GCA_025642065.1 Paralvinella palmiformis | reverse complement strand
TCCCTAAGCCGCCAAGCAAAATCAAAATACGAATCACCTACAGCCGTGGAGTTTGGGTGTAAAACACCCAAGTCAGATCACGGCAGTAGTGAGAATGTTTAGCTTAATTATCTAAGCAGCCCTATTTATAGCTATTTTTCAATTGCTGTATCTTTCTTCAAAGCAATACTATATAAACTATATAACCCAATTGTTACCGTCTTCAAAGATCAGTTTTTACAACGGGCAGGCGTCACGAAGCGACTACTATTAAAACTATTTAGCTTAATTGCTATTAAAAGACTGACATCTGCGCTGAAGCAGACCGTATTAGCGCGTCATAGCTTCCGTACTGTTTGAATTATTTTCAAACCTGACCTAATTTATGCTATTCTAACTATTGTAGTTCTTAAATGTTATTTATGACAAGTAGATTAGAGCTAATCTTGAATGTCATAGTACAAACTGGACATAACTGGACCTAGGAAAGATAAATCTATTCCCACATACAACCAAGGTGAATTATATATACAAGTAAACTTGTTATATAAAACACACCAACCGCGCGAACTGTGTCCAATGCCACCGCTCGAGATGCAATGCAGTGTTTCTATTCCTGAGTCAGGAGTACTTATAATGCTTTAAGAGTTTACTGTGCCTGCTACAGTCATTTAAATGCTGGATAACCAGGCCAGACACCTAAACGGCGTGCCTCCAAAGACGCAAATAGTACATGGATTATACAGCTCTAGATCAACTTTTCTTGAATGCAGGACCGGGAAATATGGTCTCCACGCATAGAAAACGGAACTTTCTCAACCGCAGCATAATATGCCTTGTGATATTTGCTGGAGGGTCAAATACCTCATAAACATACAAATCCAATAAATACTATGACCTACTCGTCACTATTATAACAATTTACATCGGCGCTTTAGCAGACCGTTATGGCGGAATTGCCGTTCTATATATTAACATTTTCAAATCAGACCTAATGTCTGCTATACAAACTATAATTATAATATAGGGTTTTATTAATGACAAGGAGACTAAAGTTATCCTTGAATGTCATAGTACAGACTGGACATAACTGGACCTAGTATCTTTCTTCAAAGCAATACTATATAAACTATATAACCCAATTGTTACCGTCTTCAAAGATCAGTTTTTACAACGGGCAGGCGTCATGAAGCGACTACTATTAAAACTATTTAGCTTAATTGCTATTAAAAGACTGACATCTGCGCTGAAGCAGACCGTATTAGCGCGTCATAGCTTCCGTACTGTTTGAATTATTTTCAAACCTGACCTAATTTATGCTATTCTAACTATTGTAGTTCTTAAATGTTATTTATGGCAAGCAGATTAGAGCTAATCTTGAATATCATAGTACAAACTGGACATAACTGGACCTAGGAAAGATAATTCTGTTCCCACATACAACCAAGGTGAATTTTATATCCAACTAAAGTTGTTATATAAAACACACCAACCGCGCGAGACGTGTCCAATGCCACCGCTCGAGGTGCGATGCAGTGTTTCTATTCCTGAGTCAGGAGTACTTATAATGCTTTAAGAGCGTACTCTGCCTGCTACAGTCATTTAAATGCTGGATAACCAGGCCAAACATCTAGACGGCGTTCCTCCAAAGACGCAAATAGTACATGGATTATACAGCTCTAGATCAACTTTTCTTGAATGCACGGACCGGGAAATATGGTCTCCACGCATTGAAAACGGAACTTTCTCAACCGCAGCATAATACAGTCGAAGACTTAGCCAAATATGTTTTCTATTCATTGACTCTGTGCTTTGCATGTATTTGTGTAACATCTGTGAAATGGGCAAACATGACAAGAAATATTACATATTTCGTAATATATATTTTAATTTTAAAAATAAATATATACTTTCAATGGTTTAAACAAAATTATCAGCAGGGCACAAAATATGAGTTGTTTGATGTGAGAATGTTTGGGAAAAGTGTTTTGGTGCTCTACCTGGATTACTTTCAGGTTCTGAAACCAACTCTAAATTAATTAGACCACGATATTTAAGAATCTTTGAAGCTCAACCACACAGAGAGAGAGAGAGAGAGATGTTAGTGTTTGCTAGCCATTCTTTTGCCATATCAACCTTGCAGTCATCATTGACCACACCCTGAACAGACAGTATCTTCTTGCTGGTTGATGTTACAATATATATGATGGAAACCTTGTTGGCAGGCAGCGAGAAACTTGAACCAATGATAGGAATTACGAACAGGCCAATGGCAATCGATTTTGATGACTTCCGTGAACCTATTCCTTCCAGAACAAGTTTGGATGTCATTTACCATCAGCTGTGGTGTGTTGCCATTGTACACTCGCATGGTTTTCGGCATTTGACCGGCTTTTTGAGCCAGCGATGAAAGACGCCGATTTATAGACTTGATTCGATGTTTGTCACATGTTCAGATTGGGAACAACGAGGTGTGCAGTACAAGTTTGGACCTTTGATGAAATTGGGTAATGACAATCAGGCATTCATTCGCGAACTCATAAGGAGCAATATCGGTGAACATTCCCGGGTAAAAAGCTCACAGACAAACCTGAAAGACAAAGGAGCAGCTGCTAAAATAATTACACTTCATCTGGAAAAACAAATAAGTGCAACAAATTTGATCGTTTTCCAAAATTCGTATTCAATGCAGGAAGCAGGAATATCTAGCTAAATGGTGCAATTAACATCATGAAATAACTGGGATGTTTTCCCCACGTGCCCGTGTTAAGATGTGTTAATGACTAATTCCTATACTCAGACTTTACTTTATTTGGTAGAATGCTCAAGTGAGTTGTTGTTGTTGTTGTCCAGTTATGTTGTTTTATCTCGGCGCCTGTAACACCTGGAACATATACCCGAATGACGACGGCTGGCTAGTGAAGCATTCCACAATGACAGCCACGAGCCGGATTCCAACCCATAACGTGTAGACTTGCCGTCCACTGCTCTAAGCAATGCATTAGCGTAACGCCAGAAAGCTCAAGTAATTTACACTTTTACTAGCCATTAATACTTTATGTAAACTCCACGACAAAGCATAATCATTTGGAGGTTCATCAATATTTGTACATATACAGATAGAGATTGTCACGTATTGTCTGTTGTCATTCGTATTGATCGACACTTCCATATATGATGCGAACTATATTCGAATAAGGGTTTTCAGCGAGTTTCACATCATCATACACACTTTGCCAATCCATGTGCACAGTTGGTTTAATTTCTTGAGAGATCCATATTGACCAAACTAAGTTTCCAACGAAATCTGCAAATATTATGCCTGATCCTGATTCATGTGCAGACTATATTTAGACGCTCCTATGACGCAGAGGTTAGATAGTGGCTGCGCTTCAAACCTAAAGGTAAGAGTCACCGCTCCGCAATATGTTCCAGGTGTGACTAGTTCCAAAGATAAACGAACCACCCACTCATACTCTCACCTGGATGAAACGCAGGTCACCTTAGCCACTATAGTGAGATATAGCCGTCAAATACAATCATCAACAACTTGAACTCAAAGCACAACGGCATCTTTAATACGGACGTGGTGGTCATTGCATCAGATAATTCCGTTGCAGTCACATTTTCTGTCCGGAAGGAAACCATTCTCGGTCTGTTACCATTCTGAGATTGGCCAACTAGACATTGCAAATGGTTCCTGACTCAATCCTGACACAATACAAATCTTATATTAGATTGTCGAAATGTCGTACCGTTTTCTAGCGGTACACAACCAGTTTAGTTATTTCAGCGGGTTACTGAGGGCAGATTTGGACACTGGTTACATACAAAGTCCTAGCCACTGGACTGAAGATTACAAATCTTAGCCACTGGACTGAAGATTACAAATCTTAGCCACTGGACTGAGATTACAAGTCTTAGCCACGGACTGAAGTCTGTCATTGGATAGCAAGACGCCCAGAAATCGTCACAGAATCATGCACATTCTCGCTTACTGGCTTACTCATTCTCTCTTACTCACTTATTCACTCACTCAAGCGCTAACTTACTCAATACTAACGAAGATCTATCAGCATATCAGTCAGTTATTCTAGCCATGTTCTGATACAAATATGAAATGTTAAATAAATTTTTTCATATATATATATATATATATATATATATATATATATATATATATATATATATATATATTCACTATTATTATTATTATTATTATTGCAATTACTCCCAACATATATTACATTTATGACATCAATTATAAAAGATAATATAGTATCGGCACAATTACTATCACTACTATCATTACTACCACTACTACTACAATGAATAAAACTACTACAACTATTACTAATACTACTAGTAGTAGTAGTGGTAATTTAATATTAGTACTACTACTACTACTAATAATTACTATTATAATAATAATAATAATAATAATAATAATAATAATAATAATAATAAAAAACCAAATGTTAACGTTAATGTTGTTTTGTTGTTGTTAATGTTATTGCTGTTTTTGTTGTTGTTAATGTTATTGTTATTCTTGTTGTTATCAACGTTATTGTTGTGTTTGTTGTTGTTAATGTTATTGTTGTGTTTGTTGTTAATGTTATTTTCCATCTTGTTTCTGGCCCCAGTGCTTCAACTTTAATGTTTACTGTTTGTTTGTTTGTTTGTCTGTTTGTTTGTCTGTTTGTTTGTCTGTATGTTTGTTTGTCTGTTTGTTTGTTTGTTTGTTTGTTTGTTTGTTTGTTTGTTTGTTTGTTTGTTTGTTTGTTTGTTTACTAACAGTATGTCAACATGTCGTACAGAGAGTATACACAAACATCGTCGTCAGTTGGGAGTAACCTCTTCCACGTAACACTATCTTATTACGATTACAGTTTTACAGTTCGGTATCACCTCCCCGCCAGATGGCGACCAGATCCGGATGTTTGCGGTTCCGGGATTACGATTTTTGGACGCGCGCGCGTGCACGTGATTGAGCACGCTCAGTATTCCTGAGCCCACATCGGCACATCATCCAGTTGTATTCTCCCCAGTCGTTCCCCGAACACACGGTAGTTGTTAGCTACAATGAAGGGAATGTTAAAATCTGGTAATAAAATATCAGCGAATGAAGAACATCTCAACTCAATTAACGCCATATCCTAGTAAGTTCCAGGTGGGCTGGGGGGGGGGGTCGGGGGGCTGAGGGGGGGACTGTTTACCCACCCAGCTCACTCGGCACATCGATCTTCGTTCCATTGGCGTGTTCTGGGCAATATGGCGAGTTATACGCGGGTAATATTTCCTGTTTGTTTGGAATTTGGGGATTTACTGGTTGGAGAAAATAAATGGCGGCTTCGGCGTGAAACTGGCATTTATGTTGAAGCCATAATTTATCCGGACGCGGAAGTAAACACATCCTCTTCCCAATGAATCGATAGGTGGATCAGGCGATGAATGAAATCGATCAATAAATCTATTTATCTATCTAACACCATTTCTGTTATTTTAAATTTGTGAGATAATCTATATATCTATTTTAGGGCACCCGTTAATATGGCGTAGTTGGTGACATCGAATCACGAGTGTTATTTCCGTCTGTGTAGTTTTCATTCTTCAATCGAATCCTTGGGATTTTTGTTCAGCTGCGAAATAATATCTATGCCATTCACTCAGTTAGTCAATCATTCAGACACGAACTCACTCAATCAATCAACCAATCAATCACTCGTTCACTTATTTATAATATCCCTATACATATTTATATATCTATCCATTTACCATTCTGTCTACCACCTTCTTTATCTGAGCTAGAACCTGAATTAAGCGACCACCCCTCTGTATCATGTACCAGTCATCATTGTTTATCGTTAATATCTTGTTCTGAGGCGAACATCTCTCAGTCGAAAAGGCAGTCTTAATAAAAGGATTTTGTTATAAACGGACAGAGGCATCCTAGCGTAAGGGAACACACACAGAGTAGTACTGCACACATACTATTAGCGTTAATACATGTTGTGTGTGTACGTGTGTGCGTGTATATGTGTTTGTCTGTACGCGCGTTTTTGTACGCGTTGCTCATTTATTGCAATTTTTCTTTCATTTTCGTAGGCCGAAGGAAAAGAGATAAAAACACGCCATCACCTCGTTTGTGTGTGTGTGTGTGTGTACGAGTGATGGTGTGCGTGCGTGCGTGTGTGGCGTGCGTGGCGTGTGCGTGTGTGTGCATGTGCGTGTGTGTGTGTGTGCGTGCGTGCGTGCGTGCGTGCGTGTGTGCGTGCGTGCGTGCGTGTGTGCGTGTGAGTGTGCGTGTGTGCGTGCGTGCGTGTGATATCCTTCCACACACACTATCCGCCGCGCCGTCTTAATGCCTCGCCACAAACGTCGCTTGTGGCAAAAAGGAGCTTTTATTAATGTCAATTTTACTCGCCTCTCCTCGTTACAAGTTGTTCCTTAAGAGCTTCAACGGAAATCTTCTTACAAATTAGACTAAACATGTAGCCGTAGGCGAATCCAATTAAGTCACAAGAGATAGAGAGAGGGGGGGGGGAGCTGGGAAAGAACTGATGGAGTACAGTTTCTCTAAGGTATCATTCGTTCCTGGACGGTACGGCCTTCTAACACAATGTCCTTTGTTTAACCATCAACTCCGATTACGACAACGATTACATAAGAAAGGGGCGTAAGGTGTCTCGGTCACGCTGGATTCGTTGTAGCCACGGATCGAACACCTATTCTGCGAAATGTTACTTATGTTCCGGGTTTGTTTTTGTTTTTTTGTCGAACATAAAACAAGCTTCAATTACTTCCACGTTGTGCCTTGCACATTCGATCAGCTTCAGATCAAAGAAATACGATGCAGTCGTCGTCTGATGTAACCGACTGAAGACTGTACATTATTTTATATCCTGAAGTAAATTGATTGATTGATTGATTACTGATTGCTTAATTACTTGAAACGTAGGACTCTATAATTATCTATAGGAATCTATAAATGCTATAATTACTTTTGAAACGCATTTCTTTAGATCTGTTGAATAATTCGGATCTGTGATCAGCCGCAAGTCATATCCAAAACTTTAAGAGGTCACTGCCATTCTCCCGGGCGAGTAAAGGGAAGCCTCTGTTTATGACGTCATACCAGCGGAAGTATATATAATGCTGACAGCGGTACCAAAAGAGCTATGACGTAAAAGCAGCAACAAGGTCACGCTCGAATATGCGAAATAATTCCCAAACAGTAAACGGCTGTTGTTAGTTACCGAAGTTTGTGTACAACAAAGGCGCAGGGAGAGGAGAGTGGTTCGAATTACGGATTGTTTGTTGTATATCGGTTTGTATTTGAATATATTTTGTTTTCGCAAATCCTATAAATATGGGTAATAACAAAAAATGTAATTATAAATCAAGTCATGTCGTTTATAATATACTCATGGCCAAAAATTAAGCAGCCTCATGTTGTGGCTGATATTGAGTGTATTTGTGTTTATTTCGCTCCAGAAATAACTAAATTTGTTCTCTAATTGTATTTGTTGTCGTTCTTATTTTGTTCAATAAACATTATTACGAAGTATTGATAAACGATCATAGTACTTGTAATTTGTGTTTGTTTTAAGTTTTTTTTCTATACCTCATAGCCAGTCGTATATTTGAGGATAAATTGTCTAAAAGATGAACTTCTATGTGGAAGGGGTGAACACTCTGGATGAACACAAGATGGAGAAATGCAAGGGAAAAAACGTGAATCTTCTAATATAGTTCACTTTTTGTTATCAGTGTGTGTGTGTGTGTGTGTGTGTGTGTGTGTGTGTGTGTGTGTGTGTGTGTGTGTGTGTGTGTGTGTGTGTGTGTGTGTGTGTGTGTGTGTGTGTGTGTGTGGGGGGGGGGGCGTTCGGTGACTTGAATAACAAACTGTTGTCTTCCTGCTCTTCCATCCCTTACAGATGGCCTATTAAATTGACTTGAAGGCAGAACAACAGAATCGAATATCTATCAATCCCTTAAAGAAACCTATCAATGGAAGTGCGTCATTGACAACGTATCAAAGATAATCAAGTCGTCGTGTCAGTTACGTGTTACTCTGGATCGTACTGTTGATACTACCAGTATTAGTATAATACCATTCCGCTTCTCTGACCTTCTTCTCCGGAAGGTCACCGTGAAGTCGTTGAACGCAGGAAATAATTACCTTCGTCAGTTCGTTTGATGTGTTAGGGATGTCGAAGGCGGTTGAAATGCCGTTTGTAAGGATGGATGGCGTCCCGTTAACAAGCCGGCGCTGACTGTCTACTGGATCCGTGATTGATCCGGCCAATATGTTCATCTGGATTTGATTTCCGACTTCCGGCTGGATGCTCCGGTAGACGAAAATACTGACGGGCCACATAACACTCCATAACAATATCGCCTAGTGTGGTTAAATAATAAATAGAAATGCGTTTTTTAGAATTATAAGTGATATATATATATATATATATATATATATATATATATATATATATATATATATATATATATGTATATATTGTGTTATGTGTCGTATGTGTCGAAGGTGTGATGTTTGCATGGTGTTGTGCTTGCGTGCGTGCTTACAGAGAGAGACAGACAGAGAGAGAGAGAGAGGGAGAGAGGATATATATATATATATATATATATATATATATATATATATATATATATATATATATAGAGAGAGAGAGAGAGAGAGAGAGAGAGAGAGAGAGAGAGTTAGAGAAATTAAAGAGAGAGAGAGAGAGAGAGAGAGAGAGAGAGAGAGAGAGAGAGAGAAGAAGAGATAGACAGAGAGACAGACAGAGACAGACAGCCGAACAGTCATGTAGACAGACGGACAGACAAACAGAGAGAGGGGTGGAGGAGACATATATATATATATATATATATATATATATATATATATATATATATATATATATATATATATATATAAATAAGAAATAGAAATGAGAGAGAGGGGATATAGTGAAAGAGAGGGAGAGAGAGAGAGAGAGAGAGAGAGAGAGAGACAGAGAGAGACAGAGAGAGAGAGAGATAGACAGACAGAGACAGACAGCCGAACAGTCATGTAGACAGACGGACGGACAAACAGAGAGAGGGAGAGGAGAGACATAGATATATATATATATATATATATATATATATATATATATATATATATATATATAGAGAGAGAGAGAGAGAGAGAGAGAGAGAGAGAGAGACACAGATAAAGAAATAGAGAGAGAGAGAGAGGGAGAGAGAGAGAGAGAGAGAGAGAGAGAGAGCCGAACAGTCATGTAGACAGACGGACGGACAAACAGAGAGAGGGGTGGAATGAGACATAGGGAGAGAGAGATAGAGATAGAGATAGATAGATATATAGACAGGTAGAGAAATAGATAAAGAGATAGACAGATTGATCGAACGATTGATTAATTGATTAATAGATCGATAACTACATACATATAGATTGACAATTAAATAGATAATAGATAACTAGATAGATAGGTGATTGACTTATACATAGATAATATAGTTAGATAAAAATTATACAAAATAAAGATGGTTATAGGGAAAAGAAGTCATATATGTAGATAAATAGATAGATAGATAGATAGACAGATAGATAGATATATATATAGATAGATAGATAGATAGGGAGATTAATAGTTGACGATTAAAGGGAATATGGATCGAGAGAGGAAGAGAGATTGAGGGAAGAGAGATTGAGGGAAGAGAGATTCAGGGATGGAGGGAATACCCGCATCCAGATATCTATGCAAATGTCAAAAACGATGAAGCATTGTTAGAATGTTTAACATCACGGAGTAATGGCTTCTTAATGAAGTCACTTTGATGAACTCACTTGCCGGATTCTTCCGGCAGCAATCTTTCGCTTCCGGAGACGGCCAAAGCGATTATATTGGAAGCCGAAAGCTAGCCCGGTGCCGTTCCTTCCGGATGTGGTAGGGACGCGTGTTGTTGGCACTAGTGAACTGCCGGGTGTCCGGAAGGCGAATTAGAAGTTTTCCTCTGATCGTTCGCTCGTACGACGAGCCACGCACTTGATCCCTTCACGCAGCAATGAGGCGGATGCCGCGTCGTCGTGGCCACCTTTATCTAATCTGGGCCGGTTGGCCTCGGGATACGGACAAAGCGGAACTGGCCACGAACCAGATGAAAACCGGGATGTCAGTCGCCGGCGGGCAACGAGATTATCTCAGAATGATGGCTGAGTTAGTGGAAAGAACGGGAGAAAAATTGAAACCAGCAGTTTGGTGGGCGTTGATTCGATGCTGGTAGGATGCTGTGGG
>JAODUP010000973.1:105000-120000 GCA_025642065.1 Paralvinella palmiformis | reverse complement strand
CAAATCTGCCTCGTGAATGATCCTAATTGTCCAAGCATTTATTTACATATTTCCTTAAAGACATCAAACGAGGTTATATTTCTTAGTTTTTTCGATAATTAAACATCTGTTTTGGTAATAATATCATAGCATAATTAATAATGCGAAACTATTAAACCCGAATATAGGAATTACAGCACAACATTGATAACATTTACGAGGTTTCAGCAGTTAAATAGGAATAGAAAAAAAGCAACGCCAATTGAAAGGAACGTATTACACTTCCGTCCAGTACCGTTTATAAGCCATGTTGTATACAGTCTAAGACATGATAGCCAACATCGATTACGTAATCCTTAAATTAATGATACGAACATCATAGACTCAGCTAAATTTGTCATCTGCCCTTTCCATGTCCGCTTATTTAAGTTATGGCATGCATCCCAGATACGAAATACAGGGAAGTTTTGTTATATAATTTTGACCTTCAGCTACATCACTAACCATTTGGTTTCTCCTGCAATAATTCTCGTCACGAAGATGACCTTTGACAATTACCTTAGGAGTGATTTGTTTTAATCAGTTGCCATTTTCCACGATTAAGGACGTAGGTGAATGGCAAATAAATCCCACATTTTTCCATGGGCTTTAGAATTTGATGTTACTGGAAATATCGCTCGTAAAGAAAGGGGTAATGAATTCCCAGGTAATGTTTTACACGGAAACACGCGCGCGCGCGAACACACACACTCACACACCCACAAATACGCACACATACGCACATACACAGCCGTGGAAACATGCCTGCTCCGCTACAGTGAAATATGTAACTTTTTTTACCCCTAAGCAA
This sequence comes from Paralvinella palmiformis, assembly GCA_025642065.1. NCBI lineage: Eukaryota > Metazoa > Annelida > Polychaeta > Terebellida > Alvinellidae > Paralvinella > Paralvinella palmiformis. The sequence continues at coordinate 119,171 of JAODUP010000973.1, read as the reverse complement.
CGAAATAAATAGTAATTCCATGATGAATTGTAAAAATGTTATATAATGGCGTGATTCATACTGTGCCATTTCCCAAGCTAAAAACAAGATCATTCCGTTATATACACGCCATATCAATCTGTCGGTAGTTGTTATCACCTGAGATGGAACTGAACTTAATTCAAGACATCAGGAAGTGCAGTTGGTAGAATACTCAATATCAGATGGTAAAGTTCACGCCTTATTTCTACGCCTGTCTGGGGGATATTTCACCAATCAAGTCTTTTGCGTGGTCATCTCATTTTCCATGGAAGTACGCTGTGTCCGGCACCAAGGCTCAACAATCCACTCCCTCACTCGTTGACTCATCCACTCGCTATCTCATTCATTAGCTCGCTCCCTCTTCCACGCTTCAAAAACGTCCCTAATATATGGAACTTCTTAGAAAGCACAATAACATTTTAATAACTGATTGATGCTCGTTATATAAATATCTACATTATGGTCTTCTCTCATCATACTTACTAGCACTCTTTTGATGAAGATAATGATGCTCCTAGTAATACCACTACTAGTAATAATAATCATAATAATAATTGTATTTTATATAGCGCTTTAATCAACGTACGTTGTTCTAAGGCGTGTTTCCCAGAAAAGATAATTAAAATATGTTCTGACTAACAACACATGACAACACAAAATAATATAGGCCATACAAAAAATCCAAAAAACACCAACTTAGAGATATCATAAATAGGCTAATTGAAATAAGTGGATTTCAAAATCCTACGTAATATTTCCAAGCTTGTTGCAAGTTTAACGCGATTGGGTAAGTTGCCCTAAAGGCTAAGAGCTTATGTTCGACACGATTTCCCTCCTAAAATCAACGTGTGATGGATTATCATCACTGTAGACAGTTTATTTGTTGAAGAGACAGAGATAGCATGATATGGTAACGATGATTTGCGTTAGTCCGCTATGTCTACCTTGACTTAATTAACAATAACTCTGGTGTACTGACTCCCAACAATGACATTGATTCTTAATAACGGATTCACTGAAATGAGAAATAATCATCATTGACGTGCTAAGATGGTCCGATAATTGATAACCAACGGAATTGGGATTGGAATTGATGATCAATTCCAATTCTGGAATTGGATTTGACGTCATGTCTGTTCTGTCTATGTTCGTGTTGCTCATCCAGTGCCAGACAGATAATAACTGTCTCAAAAGCCAAGAAATATTAATGTTATCATCATTATGGATCGCGAAACCCGTTTTAGCAAATGCTAGCTCAAACTAAATAAGACTTATTCGCCTCCCAATTCTTGACTGCTTTGGTAAGCATCCCACCTACACAGGTACGAGCTAGATTAGAATCTACAAACTGAAGGTCTGCAGCACAATGCTCTAAGCAGTGCGCCATAGGAGAGCACCGAAGAGTTCAAATTGAACTCGGCTTATAGGAATAAGACGACCCGGAACCGTCTGCTATCCTGGAGAGAGCCATAGTTGAGATATCAGATGATTTGGTGTAAAGCTCATAAAGAGTCATAGTTGAATATTTACCTCTTTATGTGGTTTAACATTTGATGAAGAGACTTATCACTGAAGGTAAAGGTGATAATAGAGAAGACGAAAACGTGTCTGGATCCGTAACATCTCGTCATCATAGGTTGAATGGACATCAAAGGGACATTAACCGGAAATGGCGACGTCATACCTGGATCCTAAACCTGTCCCATGAAGACAGGCTTCGTGATGAAGCAGTTGTAGAAGAACGCCGGGTTCAACCGTCCGAGCGAATCCCGAAAAGAGTGAGATTCCAGTCAGATGACTTAAAGTGGCACAAATATCATAAATGGTGTCAAAATGTGTAAACGATCATCTACACATTAAATAATCCAGTTCAAAGTACTGATTAATCGACTTTTAATGGTCTATGGGCGCCACCATTTTGAAGGTAGACAGCGACCAGAAGCTCCTGAATGCTGACGTCACTTGAACCCAGCAGTTTGACAGGAAGTATGTAGAGCCCGTACAAAAGTAAGTAAACTAGTGTTAGCCAAGAATAATTCCAGAACAAAAAATAGTAATCTTGCTACATTTACATCATGACTGACATTCAGCCATATCAGTTTGAGCAAGAATAATCATTACAAGCTGAAGATGATTCCGATTGTTCCGTGAATGGGGAATCATCGAAGAAACCTCAAGAACGACCGGAAACAATAACTGGTCTCTATGTGAACTCTCTGTACTCCTGGCCTAGGTGACGTCAGAGCATTTGACTTTTCTCCTTCCCGCCTTCGAATCTGGCATCCGGCGCAGCTGTAATGGTAATTTGGAATATTTCCTTATATCTATGATACCAGGTATTGTTTGTGATTATTATTGTGGAATTTGTTTTACCTTTATAAGCATTACACATTTAAGAAATATTTTCTGATGGTGAACTGTCCCTTTAACAATAGACCTTATGGTATGTCATTCAAGAGATAGTGTCAACAAAGAAAGACTAATCTGCCAACAAAACAGATACCACTATCTCGATGATGATGATGATGATGATGATGATGATGATATTGATGATGATTGGTGATTGATGTTTTACGGCCACTTTTGTGCACATGATAGAATAAATGGGCCGAGCGACCTCCAAAGGTAATGAAGCGAAGTCAAAAGATTTCGATTATGAAAGGAAATCGCAGCACAAACATTTTCATCATGGGTTAGAACATGTCTAGAGCTTAGGTCAGACTCTTCTCGTCTTTTCTCGGTTACGTGTTCAACTTATTCCCAAAATAATATTACATTGATATTACATTACCGTATACAAAAGAAAAAGGGTATAGGTTACTTAGTGATATGTTGTACAGTGCTCTCGATCACGTGTCTTAGTCAAGCTCAGCTTAACATTTTTAAGACCGTTGGGATTCTTGGAAAATTCATCTCGCTAATTTGATATTGCGGCTGAGTACCCAGACATAACTGTATTACTGTACGTAGTCCAAGACCGGACGTATAGCAAGAAAGTCGCTTTTATTATATTTGATCAGTCTGGCAGCGGACGACCAGACACTTTCGGCTTGGCGGCAAATCGATCCCCATCCGATCGCCAAACTACGCCGGAAGTCGGTTTGGGGGCCGAAACATCACCATCGCGGCGCATTCTTATCGCCGAAAGCGAAACCGATATCTCAGTTACGATAAGGAAGATGTATTCACGGCGTTGTCAGACGACGCTGGCTTCTATTGGCAATCCACACGCTATCTGCTTCCGTTTCCCGCTAGTAAGGGTATACTTGTTGATCTTCGGGTGTTTATTCGCCTTGTTTACGGTGATCTTCCCAGTTTCAGCTTGCAGGTGCACTCCGAATAGGAGCCGATTCCAGGCGAAACTCTAGAAGAGGTATTCCACTTGGTTGGATCAATATAACACGCAGCAAACACTGATTAATTACTCGGCGAAAGGATACGAAAACAACTATAGTACAAAAGTAGTCCTTTTTCTTCCATGAAATTGTTAGTCAGCGTTTCATTTCAGTAGAAATAAAGTATCATCAGTGATGCCTGCCTATGTGGGCTCGGTGGGAAGATCGTTGTTTTGAATAGTATGGGATGTTTCACGAGCTATCACGGTTCATACACACTGCACTTATTACACAACAACGATCATTTATTTGAGAAGGGGAACAGTATACACACGATAGCTAGGATACGTAATGGCGTGTGATGGTTTTAACCTGTGCTCTGGTTTTACCTGGCGGCACAGAATTGGGCACAGCGAGGTTGAAGCCCTTTGTTAATGACCGAAACATCCCATATAAATAAACAACACTGGTTCGATCTCCATGACCTGATGGAGCTGGCTGTGTCGACATAGCAGCACGTTATGTCATTAATTTATAAAATAAGAAAGTGTTTACACCATATGGCTTGTATTGCCTGCTTGGAATTAGCCTCCAATCGTGACGGTTATCTCATAGCCTCATCGTCCGAAAGAAAGTTACCTTTTTCCCCAGACATAGTAATTTCACAATTAAGTACCTCTAGGGTATTGGACGTACAATAGTGTTCTTTTGAACAACGGTGTACTTAAGAAGCAGACATTCCCTGGTGCAGCCTTAGATCGCACGTTGCACCAAACTTTCTCTTGTTTTGTATCCAGCGTCTCTCTAGCATCTTTGCATTCTATCTTACGTATATAATATACGACGTATCGAATAAACAAAACGAGTATTTTATTAATTATTGAACCGAAATGTAAGTGTATGCAATGTAATGTGGCATAAGCAGCTGGACTTGCGAGGGTGAGGTAATCCTCCCTAAGCAAAAAATGGGTTTTGTGCAGTTTTAAGTCAACCGGAGACTATTTAAGTGAGACTAATAATGGCATTTAGCAAGAGAATTGTTTTCAAACCACCAGTTTGGAAAAACCGGAAATCCGACAAAAACGAAAACATTCGTCGACCTCAGATGCCATCCAAGACGGGGTAATACGGACCAGACCGACACGGAAGCGTCGGATTATGGCGAAACGTGGATTCGATCAGCCGAATACCAGCCTCCGCACGGTTAACTAACGAAATCTGGATCAGCTGTAGGCTTCCGATGATCGTTATTCCGAATTAGTCGGGGATCGTTTTAACGTTCGCGCGCGCGAATAAAACGCTCCGATAACGGTGTCCAGTTCGCGTTACGACCGCGAACGTTTTCATGTGTGTTGGTTGCGTCGCTCGGATAGCGAGCTCTGCGCTGTGGGGGGCTAGTGGGTGAAACACGAAACCGGTCAAGACGTCCAGGGAGTGCCCCCAACTGCGCAAAGATGTTGACCTTGGTCATTTATAAACCGGAAGACGTCGGCGTGTTATCGCTACGGCGGTTCGTCGGACGTTCGCATTTCCAATTCCATATCAGATAAGAGGAGCGATAGGAGACAGATTTCGGATCAGTTATTGACAGGGTGTGCCTGATAGGCATTCCATTTTATCTACCGTAGGAAACGAAATGCAACGGGAACGTGTTGACTGCCAAAACAGAAGATATCCGCTTACAGAGCTTTTTACCTGAATGTGTCCGGATCCGACGATCTCGAGCTGATGTGAACAGCGGGCTGCACGACGGGAACTCGCTGATTAAAAATTCAGCAACGACGTATTAGCTTCGGACCGATAAGATACCATTTCCGGTTTATTAACTCGGTCGATGAATAGTAATACCGGTGAATTCCTGCCACGGGATCATAATTCAATACCGGGAAAGTTTGATTGACATGTGAGGATATTCGATGTGTTGCCGCGAGTTCGTTTTGATCGATCGAAGAGTAAACATCATTTTGTAATTGATTGATAACGTTCAAAAGAATTTAAATAAACCTTGCTGCCTTTGCTCACTTCCATATGTCTAACATAATAGAGCCAAATAATTGCTTTGGCATTCAGCTCTCTCTCTCTCTCTCTCTCTCTCTATATATATATATATATATATATATATATATATATATATATATATACTGTCAGATATTTTTCATTCATTCGGATCGTGAAAAATAGTTCAAGTAAACGACTTTAAGACAGTTTTTACTAATAAAGATAGCTATAATTGACTTATTTGGGGACCTAGTTCTGACTTTCCTACTCATGCCCATGTTATGATGGAGGTTCAAAACCTGTTCGCGGTACTAGAGTAAAAGGATTTTTTTCATCCAACCTGGCGAATGGCGAGGTATTCTCCTTCGAATATGACGTATATTGTAAATTATAAATTCGTTTCGAATTAGTCTCCGTGATGAAGCAGTAAATTAGAGACGATTTGCGTCTCCTTCATTTGATGTAACCAAGCCACCTAAACTAAATGCCATTTTCGGCCAGTATTATTTTTATTATTATTATTATTATTATAGATGACTCGGTGATCAAATACAATCAATTATGTAATAGACACATACGTGTCTAGTATAGCTAACACTTCTAGACGCACTAGTGTTTATTTAAGCAGATCACGTGCCATTACTGTTTACCTTACTTTTTCTCTTTTGAAAATTATGAAACAAAGCAAAGGTGGTAGAAACAAATTTTATTATTATTATTATTATTATTATTATTATTATTATTATTATTTATATTATTATACTATTAGGGGAAATACGTATACACTTAAACGCATTATTTCTTTTTATACTAGGATTATTATATAACGCCTATAAAGAATATTCTTTTAATTACATGTAAGTATGTGGATATTGATAATAGCTTGTAACTTGTAACGAGCGAGCAGAGGGTTTCAATTAAGTTCAAAGTCCGATCCGATCACAACATAATTACTTTTGATGTCCATGATCAGACGGTGAAATCGGGATCTAGCACTAAGTGTATCCGGGTATAACTGGTGCCAATCGACAGGTGGCATGCGCAGTCTGGATCTAGGACCGATAGAGCATTCGATATCTGATAAACGTGTAGTCGGGAGGCATCCCGGCGGGCAGCGCTCTCGGCGATTGAATCTTTCCGGATCGCTTAATAAACCGCCAGCCATCCCAGTACTTCGCGTTCATGGAGTCTGAATCCGGACGTGAGCAACGGTTTAATGAATGGGAAGATTGGCGCTGTTTACACTAAAGTTGTACTATACGGGTTTGTTTTCGCCTTAATTAAAGTCGCATCGCCGTTTCATGATCGATCCATAACGATCGCAGTGCGTTTAACAAAGCGATGAAAGGTGTATTACTATGATGAATTGGGATGGTCGACACGTGTTGATAATTTATTGGCAAATCAACTTTGTTTGTCAGTTAGCTGTTTGGTGTAAATAAGAATATATGTGAGTGATGTATATGTGGGCACGTATTGAATTATATTCTTAAGAGTATTGTAACTAATACAAATTCTGATAAATTAAAGTATGTGGCTATTGATCCAGATCCGGTCGTAAATCAATATAGCCATAGCTCGTTGATGTTTATAAAGTGATTGTAAATTTCCATACTACCCCGAATTATATAATTCCAGCCATTTTATATATTAATTTTAGTAGAAATATGATTTTAATAAACCTAACTATATTACAGTAGGTGGATATTTTATTCGCGCGCACCCAGAAATTCAAATCCCGGGCAGCAATAGGGTGATACATAATGAATCCTCGTGAACCTTCGATTCTATCTGTTTTCATAAAGTATGCCCCGAGGATAGAGTTGTATGCTGACATCATCAAAATGTGTGTGTGTAGGTGTCACTGTCACCACACTCTGTCTACCATCGCTGAGCATGCGTGCATACTCTTCTGTATAATTAATGAGCTTAATAGTGGGGCAGCTCAAAGTGATGTGTGTAAATACAAATTTATTGTGACATTTTTACATATTATGCAAGAAAATAGTCCTTTTGGACCACCCATTGTTTTAAGCACGGTTTATATTACGTCAAATCACGTTTACATCACAGCTAAGGCTCCACTATCAGGTTATGTTAATCATTTTATATAACTGTTAATGGACAACTGGAATATTTCTATATGCCTGCAGCTTAATACTAAGATTGGACAAAGGGAACTCTTTTCTGTGGATTTGAAGATCCAGTACACAGGTTCGCTAACATTATATGTTATATAATACATTAAAAACGTGAAATCTCCGAATTACGTATATCCAAATGTATGTGAATAAAAAACGAATTATTCACATAACCGTGTAACAAATACTTATTTTTGTTTATCCCGAGAATCAGTGGCTTGGATAAGATAGGACCAGGTTACTCCATTTACACGTTATATTAAAGTACTCGCGGGCGATCAATATTTCTTATAAATTGTGTTTATATTCGCCTCTAAGACAAGCCATTATTCCAATAATATGACCGGTATAAAACCTTATACAATTATATTAAAATTAATAAATAAATGTTGATTACGCACTTAGGCATATATAATGCTTTATAAGCTGTACAATAATTTGATAAAGGTAATGTACACACAATTCTAAAAATAAAATACAATGATGCACAAATTGATAATACTAATTGTAAATTTATTGCAATATGCTAATATATATATGTATATATATATATATATATATATATATATATATATATATATATACTTTCTTTTACGTGATGATGTCTAGTCTTCATCTGTTACCGATACCACATGCCTACTTCATGTTTGTGTGGTCCTTCTTGACAAGTTATGGTCTAAGTAAGTATCTCTATACCTTAGGGTGGACACCTGGTTATATTCGATTTCCCATATTTAGGGTACTTAGGGGGTGTCGTTTGGGGTAAATGGGTATGACATCAAGGAAAAATAAACATCCGGTCGAGCTGGTGATCATCTGGGCATCTTTCAATTGTTGGGACCTGCCCTTATCAACATTGCCGGTTTCTCTCATCAACGAGCCGGGAAAAGACAATTAAACTTAGCAGCTGTCGAATAATTTTTTAACATTCGTTGTCCATACAATTAATACATGGTAGAGTGAAATTACATGACTGTGCGAGATATCAACAAACCACAACGTTTTTACGTATGAGAGTACGTGAATCACGTCAGTTTTTGGCTTACGCCGGTTAATTAAAAATTAGGCCATAATCATCGCATAAACACATTCACGTGACTATCGACGTCAAATGATGTGTGACATGATATTAGATGGCCAAATAGACAAACCAAAAGATTTGTAATATCACGAAATGTCATCACCTACGGCCTGATGTAACTAGATCAATGTATTGTAAGAATCAGTTTAAGGAATACTCCACTATTAGAACGTCTTTTTGTTGTATTGCCGTTGTTGTTGTTGTTGTTTATTCCCCACTTGTTGCTGTTTGGCGTACTACGGAATTAGTAAAGCTAACTTGGTATTGTTTGATTACTTCGCAGTTCACGATGGAATGCCAGCCGACGAGGCGTTGCACGTCCTGACATCGGACTTCTGGTCTTGGAAACTCCGGGAATTTCCCGAATTAGCTACGACAGAGGGCATCCACGATTATGACGATAAACTGGAAAGCTATTCCTATAGTAACTTCGACCTGCGTTTGGTAAATCTATATCGGTTAAATAGACCACCATCTATGTATATTGTCTATACTAAACCCGTCAACATGTTGTATAGAATGTCCTTCCCATCATTGTTTGTTCCGAGGGGTGGGAGGGTTTTTGTTTGTTTGTTTAATTTTTCGGGGATAATCCCCAGGCTGTCGCTTATTCGGCACAACCTCTATGTTGGAGTGGTTGAGTACCGCCACCACCCACCGGGGAACAATACGGAAAGATAGAGCCGAAACTTGGTCATTGCCAGAGTGTTTAATGTCCTCAGGGGGTCTTTAACGTCGCCATTTATTTTTTATTAATTCGCTGGAGACGGCAGCGTCATTTAACGTGGTCATCCACCACGATGTTGTGAGCCGAGAAATTAATCTCTGGAAATGATTCGACTGTTGCTGGGATCGAACCTCTGACCCTTGGCACCAATTGCCGAGTGCTTAACTGGTAGGCCACCGGAGCTCACTGGAGGGTTTCTGTTGTTGTTATAGTTCGTTTTATATTCGATGATTTTCTAAACGTTTAACAACATTTATTAAGTGTTTACATGTTAGCATTGAAGATTAAACTGGATGTCATTCATCTTTTCATTCAGTTCATTGACTTCACAAGAAATTAATGGGTAATGAAAGAAAACAAACAAACACATACACTGAATTAACCTGAACTGATCAGGTAACACTAACGATTTATTTAACAAGTTCGTCCATAACTTTATGACTATTATAAATATGTTCGAGAGCATCTGCACTGGGGCTATCTGTGGCGGTCTAATACCCCCCCACGAACATTACATGGTAATGGGATAACTTCACAAGTATCATCCAGGGAATGGAATCAGATTAGAAACCACATTTTCCTTTCACAAGACGTCGGAGGTCCCATATTCTAAATACATTGGATACGGCAGGTCTATGGGCACTGTTATTAGCATTGTATTGCAAAACCATGGTATATATATATATATATATATATATATATATATAATTAAAATCTATATCTTTATCAGAATATCGTTAAAATGTATTACCAAATATAGAACAAAATATATCCTCACTACACATATAGATGACTGATTAATGGACGAACTCTGGGGATGATTTCATTTACTGACCGATCCTCTGATCTGAAGATTATCTCTTCTTCTGCATATAAGTTTGATACGGAGAGGGCAAGCTGGTGGCGTGATAAACTGGGTAAGGCGTTGGTCTACATCTGCCTTCGTCGCTGATCTTCATTGTATTTGTTGATTGATTCAGGCAATAAAACGTGCCTATTTGGAGGTAATTGGCTGATTGGTTTAATCTGGGCACTGGGTCTCACCTGGGTTGGGTTGGGTTAAGCTGTTTAACATCGGCGCTGATCACACCTCGGACATTCAGCCGAGAAGCATCTGGCTAGGGATGCCAATCCTACAAACACGGGTATAAGCCGGATTCGGACCTACATTCCAGAGATTTACAGTGCACTGCTCTATCCGATGCGTAAACGGAAGACCGGTCTCGCCTGGAATACATCTCCCAACCGATACTCGAGTTCCCGTGAAAATGTTGAACTTGGCTTGAAGCCCTTCATTGATGAATGAAACATCCCAACAAACACAAGCTACGCTGGGGTTTTACAGTGCATAGCTCTACCATATATCTGGATGGGGTATATATCGTCTACAACCAGGAAACTTAGCACTCATCGTAGAAGTTACCACAGCATTCCTAACCAAACAAAATCGAAATAATTCGATATAAGCCACTCAACATCTGGCATCAAGTGAAAGATGATACTTTCTGGCTAATTCTACCATTTTTGAATGTTTTTTTTCTTTTTCTTTTCGGTTTCCTCATCTCTGACAGGCGTACTGCAAGGAGTTATTAGCGGAACTGGATATCGTAAACAAGACGTCACTGTCAAGAGAGAACCGCCTCACGTACGACGTACTGAAGGACCAACTTAATACATTTATACACGGCTATGAGTGGAAAGAGTAAGTGGCCTGTCTATTCGCGGAATATCATGGAAGACTGTTCAAACTATATATATATATATATATATATATATATATATATATATATATATATAGGATCTGGCGACCGTTTCGTCTTTATTCATTATGTCTCCGGTTATTTAATTCCAGTTATGGCGCCTTGAATCCAATTAACTTCATGGAAGGCATCCACAGGTCTCTGAGTTGGATGGTGTACGCCAAATACCAGACTGTAGCCGATTACGACAAATATTTAAGACGCTTGAACGCATTCCCCAAACAGGTTGGCCAATAGTATTCATCTCCCCCCTCTCTCTCTTTCTCTTTTCCCCACCCTTTTTCCTTTCCTACCCCCCCCCCCCACCTTCTCTATGGTGCGTATCCGTGGCCTATCTGGTAACGCGATTGGACACAGACATCTAACACATGGTTTTAAACCACAAATGGACTATGTTTGAAGGGTGGTTGATCTTTCAAATTACCTCATTACCTTTGGGAGTCACGTGACCTGTTTAGTATGTCGACTGCAAAAAAATAGCCGACTAGCAAACACTTTTCATTATGTCTATATGTCTGTCTGTCTGTGTGTCTGTATGTATGTCTGTATGTCTGTATGTATGTATATTTTTAATTCACCCCATTACCTCTGTATGTCTCTTGGCCTATTTAGTCTATTGTTTGCATACGCTTGGCCGTAAAACAACAACATTTCATTATCTCTCTCTCTCTCTCTCTCTCTCTCTCTGGGATAAACCACCTACAGCAAATGCTGAATTTTGCTGCATATCTGGTAGAAGTCACTCGCAAAAGTTAACATATAACAACAACCCCAAGTGTTCAACTGCACTGGTTTCCGCATGTTTCAGACCACAGTACAAAAAACTGTTTCACACTTTAAAACTACTGAGTGGATCAGCACCGATGTGTTTCATTCTTCTGATCCAGGAAGCACATGCCAATTAGCTTTCTCCGATCTAAATCTAGTTTACTTCTGAGGGTGCCAAAAAGCCACACAGCAATGTGTAAAGAGAGATATTTCCGTACGTCAGCCACCATGCTGTGGAATAAGTTATTTGATCATATTAGATTTGGATGAAGTCACGAATACTTCGCACGGTTCTTAAAGCCGATAATTATATTTTAATTAGCCTATTTCAAACATTGTATTCATATCTAAAATCCTGTTTTCATTTTCTTAAACAAAAAGCTTTAGAGCAACCGCTCTCGATTAATGGTGCAATATAGATTATTATAAATCTAATTATTATTATTATTATTATTATTATAGATTATTCTTTCTTTGTCAGGTCGAAGAAGTGATTGGCCTGCTGGAAAGAGCAATTGCTTCCGGTAAAACCAACCACTTGGTCTCCATGGTAGGTTCGTGCAATGTTAGATTTCTGCAAGACTACGGCAAGCCGTATCTGTTTTCATTAATAATAATCTGGCCTCCTTATACATGGCATATTACATCATTACGCACGGCCTCTAATGTAATAGGCACCAGTGTGTGTGTGTGTGTGTGTACGTGCGTGATGTGGACTGTTGGTTGTTGCCGATTTCCCATCAATGTGATACTCACTCGGGCGAAACGAGTGGGAACACTTAACTACAGACGAATGCCCAAAGCCCCCATTACAAAAACAATACGACTACGCCTCGTTTTCATTACTGCCATCCGTGTCTTGTAGAGAGGCGTCCTAGAGGAGATCGGCAATCTCTCGGATATCGATGCCTACCTGACGCCATTTTACACGCCGTATGGTTACACTTTAGACGAAACTGTAAAGCCACTTAATGTCAGGTAACTTAAAATAAACCGATTTGTTACCTCATTATCGCCCATAAGTAGCACCACCATTTCGCCTATTCAGTCCGCCAGGTGGACTTGTTGACTTGTTTACTTTGTTTACTCAGTTCGTTTATTTGTTTACTCTCTAGGATGCGCATACGAAGTGAAGGAAGGAACATTATACAAGAGAGAATACAGAGAGCACTCGGTAGGCTTAAGAGATATCTCGAAACTGTAAGTTTACCGATAGGGCATCCTATTTAAGGTAGCCGGATATAACACCCTATGGACATAACACCCTATGGACATAACACCCTGAATATAGGAATTAGGTTTAGGGTTAATTGACAGTAATTAACATACATATAAATGGTTGTTAGAATATGGCCACTAAAATTGAAAATATTACAAATGGCGGCTAGACCGCAATGCCGTGGTCTGAGAGCATAGGTGTTTTTTTTTTACATTAAATTAACATACATACAAATGGTTGTTAGAATATGGCCACTGCAATTGAAAATTTGTGTTTGGCCTTATATAGTTATATTTTCAAAACTATATATTAAATTCACATATAAACCATTTCTTTTTCAAAACAACAGAGGTTTTTTTGTCCGGGGTTCCCTATTTAAACCTATGGAAACAGGTGTGCTCCAGACAGGCTTACCTTTAACTGACTTTATCGCAAATATCATCAGGTGTCATATTTTTCCGTTTGAGATGGGCATCTGATTACTCGCAGACATTAATAAATCACTTATTATATGCCGCTTTATGCGTACGCAACATTAAGCAATAAGATACAGGAAGTGCTCGTGTTACGGCGCTCCGACTTACGACAATTCGTCGTACGAACCAACCCTCATAAGCTCTTAAAAATTGACAGCGGTGGTTACGGATCAGCGAAATATATTGTGACGCTGCGTGTGCGGAAGAATACCTCGTCAAGCGTAGCCTAGCCGAGGAGGAAGACCATTGACCTGAAAGAAAACTAGACCAAACACGGCCGCCAATTTGATGGCAAACAGGTTCCAACTTCCGGTCGGGGGAAATAGTAATCAGGTTTATAAACTTGGTGAATTCTTGTTATATCGTTGGTTGCATAAGCCGTGAGCGTGGAAGTAATATAAAAGGAATACCTTTTCATCGGTAAATATAAGGAACCCATTTAAAATAACACGTTTTTGGCGAGTAATTCAGCGTAACTATTATCATAGAACAAGACATGAACAAAGGTAATACAGATACTCTCTACACACACACAATTATAACGCACACATCACAACAAATGTCCGTATTCGTAGGTTCAAAATTCGAAACGCAGCCGCTTCAACGTTGCTTTTTGCCCCGAACGGAAGTCAGCACTGTTTGATG